>BCLG01001625.1:68863-92206 GCA_001602295.1 Zoysia matrella | reverse complement strand
TACAATTTACTCCCCTCAAGTATAGAAAAGTCCAAATAACCCTTAAAGTGTTTTTTTTTTGCTTTAGTTTATCATCACAAAATACCTTTTTTTTTGTTCAATTTACCCCTAATACAATTTATCTTTTTTAATTCCACCATACATAAGTCTAATATTAAGATGAAACCTTATCAGATGACATGTTTTGATTTTTTATCATTATTTTGCGTGTAGTTTTGTATCATAAAGATTAATTTACTATTAAATGTCTTCCTCTATAAAAATAATGATAAAAAGTTGTAATGTATTTTCTGGATATGTGTCATGATGTGCTTTATAATCTCATAAAGTTTGATCCAAAGATTCTAGTTGTGTATTAAGATGTTAGATTCATGACCATTGAGGCCCCTCAAAAAGTATAAATAATTATGGTGATTAAATGAAAACTATGAACTAATGTAGGTTCAATATCGCTTTTCTCCATATCTACGGGATGGTCTTCTCAAGGATGCTCGATACCCGTCGGTGTTCCAAGGTTGAAGGCTGTTCAAGGTTAAGGATGTGTTAGAGCATGTGTGGCTTAGTTTTAGACCTTGAGTGAATAGGAAAGCCAGTACTATTAGTTGGGTCACTCGTCTCTCTTTTACAAGTCGTAGGGAGTATGGATGCTCTAGGCTCTTTGAGGTACTTGAGTGATCGAAAAAGGCTCGAAGATGTCAAGAGTTGCAGCGCGAAGCAAGATCTCGAGATGTCATGCTTCAGCATCAGGAAGAGTCACCGGACAGTTCGACGGTGTCAACAGACAATCCGGTGAGTGCAGAAGATCAGAGTCCAGAAGAGATATTTTCTAAAGCCAGATGCGAAGAGTCACCAGACGGTTCAGTGAGTCAATCACCGAACAGTCCGGTGTCCCTGAAAATAAAGTCCAAAGAAGGTGTCTCTGGCTGTCCAAAAGAGAAGCTCACCAGATAGTTCGGTGAAGGTATGCACCGAACAGACCGATGTCTCATGGAGTCGACTCCAAAGAGAGTGATTTCTATCTGATGAAAACACACGAGTCATTGGACAGTTTGGCTAGTTATCGAACAGTCCGGTGGTCCCAGCCATCGGATAGTCCGGTGACTTAAAAAACAGTCAACATTTTGGCAACGGCTTCCAACGGCCATTTCTGCTTGCAGCCTATATAAACCATTGAGAGAGCTGCTGTAGAGATTAACTACGACCAGAAGTATTGGAGGAACACTTGTGAAAGCCAAAAGTCATTAAAGAGAGCACAAAGAAGCATCTAGTGAGATCTTGAGTGCTTGTGAAGAAGTAGCAAAGATCATCATACATTCTTAGAGTTTGTGAAGCTGAGAGGAGTGTTCTTGGCTTGTTACTCTTGGTCTATGGTAGCCTAGACCCGTTAGAAGTCCTTGTCTGAGCTTTCGAAGAGATTGTGGAAGACAACACCAAGTTTGTACGTCATTACGGGTCGCCCGCTCGAAAGTGACCAAAAGAGAGCGCCTGACCCTTGGAGGCTTGCTTTTGGGAGTGGGCGTTGTTCGCTACAGTTGGGATTGCCGGTGACTTCACTTTGGGAGTGAAGCGTGGTCTAGAGAGCACCGTTTGGGGAACGGCGGGAGAGATCGATACTCCAACGAGAGTGGTCCAATGAGGATTAAGAGAAGACACTATCCTTTCAAGACCTTAGGAAAAATGGTTGAGCATTATTTTCTCTCTACTCTTTACTTTTCGCATTTACCTTATTGCAAGTAGTATGATAAATTGTTCTTTTGATACCTCTTAGTGGCTATCATGCCTGTGATCTTGCTAGATTGTTAGGTTGTTCGTGCTTAGTCTTTTCATAGTACATATTTTGTTGGGAGTTGTTTGTTAGATAGCTAGAAATTAAGAAGAGATGAAAAAAATCATAGTAGTGTTAGTGCCCGATTCAACTCTTTCCCAGTCACTTGATCTTTACATAAGAAAAAAAAATGAAAACTACATTAAAGGTAAATTTACCCAAAATTACATTTTGACATGGTAAACTCGAAAAAAATAGTTTAGAGTGCTATCTGGACTTAGACTATACTTGAAGAGAGTAAGTTAGACTTTATGAAGATGAGAAGAAGTTAGAGGCTGATAAAGATGCAATAAAATTAATTAAATTTAAATGTTTTTAAAATATTTAATTATATAAAGATGTAATTCACGTCATTTCATATATTGCAAAATTTTCTTATGTGCCAAATTTTCCATGTCAAATTACGGCTCAGATTGTTGGTAAAAAAGTGAAACTATTAATAAGAAAAAAAGAAGAAAGCATCCGTGTACCCTCGCTTGGCGGCTTGGTCCCGCTGCTACTCTCTCGCCACTCTCTCGCAGCGCGCGCTCTCTCTCTTTCGCTCATGCAGCCGCTCTGTCGCAGGGACAATGGCCGGTGCTGGCATGCTCGGGCGCAGCTCGACGGAGCCGGCATTGACACAGAGTGCAGAGCGGTGAGGTCACAAGGAGAGGGCATGTGGGGAAACAAGCCTCGCTTTTCTCTTACGCCGGGTCGAGTCCGCGGCCCAGATAATTGAGAACTGTGGGTATCGGCGATTCTCCACCACATGGATTCTCCGATAAGCTGATTATGCTGAAGACTGTTTAGGAGGAATTTTCGATTTTGTTCCACCCACAAGCCGCTTATACGTTATAAGCCCAAACAAGACCAACATGGCTTGGCTGATTGTTTTGAGAGCCAGCATGCAAAAAAGTACACAAAGTTTTATGTCAAGGCGTGCCTGGAGCATTTTTCTTATGTGTTCACACCCAAAAATTGCAGCCCACCGGAGTGTTTGGTACAATGTCGGAGTGTCCAGTAAGCCCTCCCGAGTTTGAGGTATTTTACCTATCGGAGTATCTGGTGTGGTACCGGATTGTCTGGCAAGCCCTCTCTAGTTCGGGTGTTTTGCCCACCGGATTATCCGACACAGGACCAGAGTGTCTGGCATAGTGCCAGACGATCCGGCAAGCCCTCTTGGGTTCGAGTGTTTTGCACATCGGACCATCCGGTGCAACGCCGAACTATCCAGCAAGCCCTCTCGGGTCTCGGATGTTTACACATCGGATTATCCGGTACAAGACCAGAGTATCCGGTGACCGGAGTGTGGCAATGTGTCGGACAGTCCGATGAAGTTGGTTTAGAAAGTTTATTGGCAAATCAGATCTAATTTGTTTCCTAATTGATAAGATTTGTTGCTCCACACGGAAGACCATCCCACCTCTTTATAACAGATGCCCATGGCCGGTTGAGGGACAACCCAATCGACCCTATCATTTGCTTTTGCATTCTGTACCTCTTCAAACCCTAATCCCCTTACTTGACCCCTATTTTTTGTTTTTTTTTCGTTCCAGCGATGTTTAAAGGTGATCTGGCTGGCCTGACCGAGCCCGGATCAACCCTAAGAAGATCCTCCTCCGACGGGGCCCCTCCCGAGGTGAGTTTTCTAGGTGCTGCTCAAATTCGGCATCAAGGGGTTGCCGGCGTTTCCGCACACGGACGTGCACATGGTGCGTTGGCTCGGGATCTGTTTCAACGTCAACACACTTTTTGGCGACTTCGTTGGGGACAAGGGATTTCGGTTGCACAAACCGAATCATCGTTCTCACACTGTCTTCCAAGATCTCACTGGCGAACATCGTTATGCCATCTTTGGATGAGTTGCGCGAGTAGGCTAGCAAGGCTTTCCAAGAACGTTGGATGGCTTCTGAGTAGGCGCACAAGGTGCGGGAAGACTGAGAGCTTCTAGAATATTTGGCGTGCTTCGAGAAGGATCATCAAGGGATGATCTCTCAAGTAAAGGAAGCTGTTCTTCCGCCCGTCTTCATTGACGCAGCTGTGGGTGCTGCCAATGTGATAATATCTCTGCACCTCCTTGTTACTTTTGAAGATCTTTTGTATTACTTTACCGACATGAAAAAGATCTTAGTTAATGATATGCAACACATGATTAAAGATAACTTGTCTAAATTGCTAAAGAACATTGGTTTTGCATCACCCACTACCCATGTTGCACATGTAGGACCTTCTAGTAGTGCATTGGCTCCTCATGCATCTAGTGTAGAACAACCGTTGTAAGGCATGCCGTTGAACTCATTCAATGGACAAACTAGTTTTTCGCATCATGTGCAAACTAACGCTTTGGTAGTGCCTCCCACTAGTGTAAAGCCAATCACTAGCATCTCCAATCCGGCTACTAGCTGATTGAATGAATTGACTAATTTTGTTCCTCCTTACCGTACCATTGCGTGTAGTACACCATCTATCCCACCTAATGATACGAGTATTCCTCATGGCCGTATACCTAATGAACAATTTAATGCCATAAAGATAAACATACACCCCTCACCGCAAGGCACAACTTGTAGACCGCCCATCACCAATATAGAGGAGTGCATGGCTTTGATTAAAGAGGATTTGAGCAAACAATTTCGTGAAACACTAGGGGTGGATATCAAAGGGAGAGACCGAATCTACCAAAAACCATACCCTTCATGTTTTGATTCGGTTCCATACCTTAGCGGATGGCGTGTTCCTGATTTTGTCAAGTTTAATGGTGAGGATAGCAAGATCATTTGAGCACGTTAGCCAATACATTGCTCAACTAGGGGAGGGAAGTTCTAGTGATGTGTTAAAAGTGCGATTGTTTTGTTTATCACTAACCGGAACCGCCTTCTCATGGTTTTCATCATTGTCCCCGGGTTCTATTTATACATGGGAGTCGTTAGAATGAAGGTTTCATGATCATTTTTATTTCGGGGGTAATGAATTAAAATTGTTACACTTGGCATCAGTTAAGCAAGGAAAAGATGAACCCCACACAAATTATATTTGATGATTTAGAGATGTTAAGGACCAATGCTTTATTTTGACAATCTTCGAAAAGGATTTGACTGATTTAGCTTTTAGTGGTTTGCGGTCTCATCTTAGAGAAAAGTTAGAGGGGTATGACTTTCTTACTCGCACTCACCTCCAACAAAAAGCTTCGGCACAAGAAAGCTGAAGCAAGGAACTAAAATATGACCACAAGACCTGCCACAATGTGCATGTCATGGAATACGATTCCGATAGCTCCGATAATGATTCTAATGATATTCTTGCTGCTGAATTTGTTTGGCCATCTAAGGCCAAATCGCTTGCATGTGATTTGCTCAAATTGATTCACAAAAATTGAAAAGATGATGTCAAATACACCTTTGATTTAGCTAAGTGTGATAAGATTTTTGATGAATTGCACAAAGGTGGATATATTAAGATTGCATACACTTTGCCTCCGGCTGATGAATTAAAACGTAGACATTATTGTAAGTGACACAATTTTTATTCTCATGTCACTAATGATTGCAATATTTTCCGTCCACAGGTCTAATCGGCCCTCACTGAGAGACGATTTAGTCTTAAGGAGATGCAGACCGATAAGCACCCTTTCCCAGTCAACACTCTAGAGCTCAACCTCAAGGTGTTGATCCGGCCACATCAAGCCGATACAACAAAGGAGAAGAATGTGATCATAGGGGAGGAAGGCCTGCTCCTCCGAATGATGTGGGTGCTTCTAGGAAGGTGCTGCTAGAGAAATCCCCTAATGGTCAAGAGTCCATCAAGGTCACCATCCAAGGCTCGAGACCCGGAGGCAAGTTCCACAGTACAAGATGATAAAGTCAAAAAATCTTGAGGTGGGCAAGTAGAAGGTGAACTTAGGCAAAGCCATGGACAAGACGATGGGGCCTAAAAGCACCTTCGACCATCTTATGGCCAAGTACAAGAGCCAAAAGATCGATTTGAACAATCAGTCCGTGAAGCGGCCAAGATCACCACCGAGGGGGTAGCCCGCCTAGGAAGGAGATGAGGCGAGCGATAGACATTCATGGACCTCCTCCTCCTCCTCACGGGTTTGGGATGTCGCCGCCATGGTTTCCCCTTATGCCTTGCCTGCCGTTCTCGGTTTGGCACCCATGTATGGGTCCATGGATGCCTGTTCCACCGATGTCGTACCCACCAATCCATCCGAGATGGAACATGCCAAGAGGAGATGTCTTCAAGAGGCTCTAGCCTCATTCATGACCGATTTGAGCCACAACTGGTCAATGCAAGAAGAGACGGCTTCACTTCCACTCCTAAGCAAGAATGGCATGTCAAACAAGGTAATGAGCCTGCACCCTCAACCCCCTGGACCGATCAAGTTAAATGATCCGGTCACGAAAGCTTTTTGTGATCACGAGACTAGCAGTAACAAAAGCTCCTCTAAATATATACAGCCGAGGTGGTGTTCGTTCGGTTTGACTCACTCAATAGAGGAAGCTACAAAAGTTGCAACTACGTGACATTCGAGAGAAGGAGGCAGAAAAGAATAGGGACAAAATATTCAATGAGATCAAGCCGATGGTCCCTCAAGGTAAACAATGGAGAGTGAAGGAAACCGAACCTCAAATTTCACCACCACCGAAAGATTCGGCCATAATGGTGTAGATGACGGATCAAGCCAATACCGCACCGAGAGAACTCCACCACGCCCATGCCTATGGGGGACGTCGATATGTCCGAGTTTGATGGTGATGATCTTCTAGACTACGAGCCGACGCCGCCTTGGGATGGTATGAATATCAATACTATTTGCTTATCTCTCTCGGATTATTCTCTCGTAGAGGAAGAAGAGGTTATGGCACAATTCGATTTTGGGCTGAAGAGTGGTATTTTCGAAAAGCTCTAGGAATCGGATAACCTTTTGAAACCTCTTTATGTGAAAAGTCATATTAATGGTACATCGATTTCTCGCATGCTTGTAGATAGTGGTGCTATTGTTAATCTAATATCATATTCTTTATTTAAGAAGCTAGATAAGATCGATGGCGAGCTCATCCAAACCAACATGACTTTAAATAGTGAGAGAGAAGGAGATCATATCGAGGCTAAAGGGGTCGCTTCTATGGAGCTCGCCATTGGGAGCAAGACCATGGCTACCGCTTTCTTTATCGCTGATGTGCAGGGTAGCTATAGTTTAATTTTTAGGGCGTGATTAGTTCATGTTAATAAATGTGTTCCTTCTACAGTTCATCAATTTTTGATACAATGGGCTGGTGATGATGTAGAGGTTGTTCATGCGGACGTATCGGCTTGTGTTGTTTTAGCCGATTCATATTCCTTACCACATGATACCGTTAAATGCTTGACCGGGTCAGACTTGACAGATTATGATTTTTTTAGTATGACTAGGGATGGTTTTGTATCTGTCAATGTGAAGACGATGGAAAATCAGCTTAATCATATAATGTGATTAAATGGAGTCCAATTTAGATTGGTTGCAAAAAAGAGTGGAGCACTCTCGGTCTAAAAAGAACGATATGTGTGGGGCCATAGAAGAAATAGAGGATATGAATAAATTAGGATAAGGTTCTACGCCGGTCGACCCTTTGGAGGAGATCAATCTTGGTGATGATAATAATCCAAGGCCGACCTTTATTAATGCCAATCTAGAAGCCGAT
This sequence comes from Zoysia matrella, assembly GCA_001602295.1. Lineage (NCBI taxonomy): Eukaryota > Viridiplantae > Streptophyta > Magnoliopsida > Poales > Poaceae > Zoysia > Zoysia matrella. Next base: position 84,721 of record BCLG01001625.1, on the reverse strand, counting down.
TGTAATGTGAAATTAATCAGTTTACTAAAATAATACGTAGATTGTTTTGTATGGTCTTATAATGAAATGCTCGGGTTGAGCCGCGAGCTCGTTGAGCATCGGCTACCGATCAAATCTGGTTTTAGGCCCTTTAAACAACCGATGAGAAAGTTTAACCTGAACATACATGATCGGATTAAAGAAGAAGTCAACCGATTGCAGGTATGTGGAGTGCATATCCAACATTGTGTCCGTTGAAAAAAAGAACACGGGTAAGATAAGAGTTTGCATTGACTCTAGAAACTTGAATAGAGCCACTCCTAAAGCCAATATGTTGATTAATGATGCTTCCATCCATAAAGTGATTAGTTTTCTTGATGGTAACGTGGGTTACAATCAAATCTTCATGGTCGAAGATGACATGTCTAAAATTGCTTTTAGGTGTCTCGATTTTGTAGGATTGTTTGACTGGATCATTATGACTTTTGGGTTAAAAAATGTGGGCACCACATATCAAAGGGCTATGAACTTTATTTTTCATGCTTTGCTTGGTGTCATCATGGAGGTGTATATGGATGATGTGGTGATCAAATCAGCAGCTTTAGACCCTCACTTAGCCGATTTACAACTCGGTTTAGACCGAATGTGTCGCTTCGGTTTAAAAATAAACCCACTCAAATATACTTTTGGTGTATCGGCTGGGAAATTCTTAGGCTTCATAATTCATAAAAATGACGTAGAGATAGATCCTAAGAAGGTAGAGGTGATTAGGAGCGTGTGAGTGTCTGTGTGAGTGTCCACATGCTAGAATGAATTGCAAAGCTTTTTGAGCAAAGCGAATTACTTGAGAAGGTTCATTGTCAACTTGTCGGAAAAGGTTAATGTGTTTACTCCTATCCTTCGGCTAAAGAATAAAGCCAAATTTACTTGGTGGGCAAAACAACAAGAAGCTTTTGATAAAATTAAAGAATACTTGTCTTCGCCGCCGGTTCCTAGGGCGCCCAAGGGTGGAGTCCCTTTTCGTCTGTACATAGCGGCGGAGGATGGTGTGATTGGTGCTGTTTTGACACAAAAAGCTGAAGGAAAGGAGTACGTGATTACATATGTGAGCCGACGATGGATTGATGCGGAAACGAGGTACACTCTCATCGAAAAACTATATTTTTTCTTGTATCATGCCTGCACCAAATTGAGACACTATTTGCTATCTAGTACTTGTATGGTTGCATGTCAAGCCAATGTTATTAAACACATGTTGCATAAACTGATTTCTAGTGGTAGACTTAGAAAATGGGCATATGCTTTGATTGAGTATGATTTGGCCTATGATCCATTGAAATACATAAAAGTCCAAATTGTTGCTAGTTTTATTGTTAAGCATCGGATTCATTTAGAGCCTGATTTGGATGTCAATTATGTTGCATTTATTCCTTGGAAATTGTACTTTGATGAATCAGTTTGCAAAGAGGGTCAAGGTATCGGTGTGGTATTAGTATCTCCTCATGATGAATACTTTGAATTTGCTAACAGATTAAAGTATGTTTGAACTAATAATCAAGCTGAATATGAAGCTTTTTATTCGGTTTAGAGATGCTAGAATCCATCGGAATAAAACATGTAAAGACTTTCGATTATTCATTGTTAGTAGTACAACAAGTTGCTGGAAATTTTCAATGCTTAGATGGATCACTGAATGCAATTTTGGATAAGTGACTAGATGTTGCCAAAAATTTGGATGAATTTCATATACATCACATCCCTAGGTATGAAAATAGTAGATCTAATGATTTAGCACAATAGGCATCCGGTTATAATATTGGCAAAGGGAAATTCGCAATCATTAAAAAACCGGTGGTTGAGATTCTTGTGACAGACCGCCCCACAGAAAGAATGATCCGTCGACCACATGATCTTATCGGGTATCACTCGGCGAAGTGAGGACCAACAGTACAACTCAAGCACGATATAATACTTTACAAACTGTTGATTAAGTTAATAAAATAGAGATTTTTAAAAGCACGAAAGCGGTAACATTATTTAAACCAGGATCTCCTAAAAACTATGCATAAGATGACATCGAGCCCATACGATGCATCTTCTAGCAGCACACAACAGCACGCGACGAGCCAGGCTCCCAACGGACAAAGTCACCCTCGAGGGTTGCTTCTACCAGTTGGTTCAGAGGAGGGGGAGAAAAACCACTTGCACACAAAACCACAGAGAACCAAACCTTGAGCATTCAAATGCTCAGCAAGATTTACCCGTTAATGTGGCCGACTACGGCCAACTCCAAGGATATGATAAGGCTGACTCACATAGGATAGATATTTGCAAACCAGCGATAATATAGTGAGTTCTTATATTCAAGTTTTAGCAGTAAATTAAGTTCATAGAATATAAATTTACTTTGCGCTATAAAGCTATATCAAACATAGTTGCCAGGCAATTGCCTATAAACTAAGCGGACAGTATTATTATTATTATTATTATTATTATTATTATTATTATTATTATTATTTCAATTATTACTACGACATGACACAGCGAACAAATGGTACTCGTTACTATGAGAGGCAGCGATTATAATTGATTTACACCAGCTAAAAAAAACCCGATATACACGACACGTACGCGCTTGCCGGAAGCCGCACGTGGTAACCTTTCACAATAATACCATAGGGTCGGCCCGAGGCCTACCACTCCAAAGCACATGGTCTACCATGTGATCACCACTCCGGGGGCATCTATGGTTAGATCTAAGATTTTTCTCTACTTCCCCGTCGAAAGAGAGGTAAGGGGATGTCCAACCACTATGGTGTTGAGCTACATCGATTTTCTGGGTCTCATATCCCCAGTATGCAATTGGAACTATTCAAACTTGCTCAACAAAGCCACACTCAATTCAGTTCTTAATCGACGCAAACGGAGCTTCCACCATGAAGGCCCAGCCTTCTCAAACCCTCCTATTCAACATCTCCATCCGGTCTCAGGTTAATTAATTTATAGAATAAAATAACCCTACATCTAATATGTTGTAAACCTATAGCTCGCAAGTGACTTTCATTCACTCGACTTCTACCGAAAACCAATAGCTCGCGAGTGACTTTTTGCCCACTCGACTTCTACCGTGAATTAGAAATTATAGCTTAGCTCTACGTCGAGTTATCCATACCAATGTACACTCAAGCTTAGGTAATAAAATACCTATCATGCAGTCTAAGGTTCCAATCAACTCCTAAACTTAATGCATAGCACACTACTAAGCATGCATAGTAATAAAAATAACAAATATTAAAAACAAAATTAATACACTAGAGCTTGCCTGGATTTTGCTCACAGTTAGAATCCACAGCTGACGAAACATCCTCAATCTCTTCTTCAGATGGATCGGGTCTTATACGTGACATGATATGCAAAGAAATGAATTATTTTTTAAACTTTAATTGAATTCAATAGCCTTTTATTTTCTAAAGAAGACTAGTAAATTTAGTTATAAAACTTCTTCAAAATGATTTTTGAAAAATATAAAATACAGTTCGAGTTATTCGTAAAATCAAAAAGGTTATAAACTAATTTTTGAGAATTTTCCAGAATTTATTAAAATTAAAAGGATTTATAATGAATTAAAAACTGTTTAAACACAATAAAATGCTTATAAAATTATTTTTGATGAAAATAAATATAATTTTTTTAAAACATAAAGTTTGATTAAAGAAACATAAAAGTAAATTTGCCAAAATTTTATTATGCCAAGGAGAAATGGTAATGCATTAATGAAATATTAAGTGATCTGAAATGATTAAATGAATTTCAAGCATACAATGAAAATTTGGTTGGCTCTAGAATATAGTTATAGTTGAGAGGATCCGAGCAAAATTTATTTCATATTTTTCTCCACTAGGATGAATTTTACAACTTTGAAAGTATTTCTGTTAATTAAATAAATATTTTCGTAAATGAAATTTTCCAGCAGGAATGGGCACTGGTTTGGGCTGCACGTGACCTGATGGGCCACGCCAAACTTCCGGCCCATTCGGGAGAAGCCACACGGTAGGCCACTGGTATGCCGCACGGGATCCGGCTGCGGTCACAAAGTATCCCAGTGGGGCTGGCAGCAAACCGGCCGGCCATGGCCAAGGTGGCGGCATGGCGGCGGCGGTCGCCAGCTCGGAAGTGAGGACGTTGGGCGGAGATCCTCACCAGAAGCCGGCCGTCAGCGACGAGCGCCGGATTCGAACTTCGGCGAGCTCGTGCGTGCGGAAGAGACGATGAACCGAGGAAGCTCCAGCTCTTAGAGCTTCACTCGGGTCTGGAGAAGGGAGGCGCAGGTTCCGCAGACGTTGAGGAGGGCCGCAAAGAGGGGCTCACCGGCGAGGTGGGTCAGGCTTCGATGAACGGCATCGAGGAAGCTTCGATCTGCAGTAAATTGTCGCGAACTTCGATCAATTACCAAGCGTGGGAGGTGAGCACAGCTGTGAACTACTCAGATCGAAGAGTAATCGAGGAAATACTACCCGGGCGCACTGAATTTGGCCGGATTTCGCTGGCAGCTTCAAAACTACGAAAATTTGGGGCAAGTTAGAAATCCAGCGCATTCGGTGGGAGAGGGGCCGGGCTGAGGTAGGGGAGAGTGGCAGGGGGAGAAGGCGCAGCTCCCCATTGAAGAATGGGATTCGACGCTGGCCCGGTCGGAGCTCTCCATGACGGTACAGAGAGGTGGCGTCAATAGTGGCTGGGAGAGGAATGAGAAAGAGAGAGAGAGAGAGAGAGGAGCCGGCCGGGGGAGGGGTTATCACTCACGCGTAATTACCCGGAGGCACGTCACCGGATGCGTGGCGTGCATGCACGCGGAGCTCCCCGCGCGCGGCGGCACCTGGAGGGCTTCATGGCAGCTGGAGGTAGGAGAAGATGCGGGTGGCAGGCTGACAGGCGGCCCTGCAGTTTTCCCAATTTCCTGATTTTTCTGATTTCTGAGAAGTTCCGCACTGTTTTGCTTCGAAACACCAAACTCCCAAGCTCAATATATTTTGAAACTTTCCAGAATGGTTAAAAATATTAAAGGAACAACTTTTATTTTTGAACAAATTCCAATTTAAAATATATTTTATTTTAAAAATTCGGAAAAACAATAACTATTTGGGAACAAAACAATTATGTAACCCTTTTAAATTTTTAAATAAAATTTTACAAAACTTTCTTATATTCATGTCTTTGCAAAACCTTCCAAAGGAAAATTTTATTTCATAAACTTTCTGTCATAATTTTGAACTCGCATTTGAAATTCAAATTTTTATTTGAAATGTGAATTTGTTGGAAAGGGTTTTATTTAATTGAGCTCGGATTTCATGATTTCGAATTTTGAACAACGTCGCTTCTTTATTTAGAAAGAAGAAGTGTTACAATCCTAGAAATAGAAAATTCGGCTATTAATGAATCAAACCATAGTAAAGCCGAATCGTCCTATTGGAGCCCTATAGTGTCTGATATTCATGACCCAACTCAAAGGGTAGAACGAAAAGTTGCACAAAATACTCTTTGATTGATGGTCATTTGTATCGCCGAACGGAAGATAATTTGCTTTTAAAATGTGTAGACGACAAAGAAGCCAAAGTAGCTATGAGGGAGATTCATGAGGCTATTTGTGGTAAACATCAATCAGCTCCTAAAATGAAGTGGCTATTAAGGAAGGCTGGATTCTATTGACCTACTATGATTGCTAATTGTTACCATTACTACAAAGGGTGCGAAGAATGTAAAAAATTTGGAAATGTTCAATTAGTGTCCACTGCCATGATGAATCTTATCATCAAACCTTGGCCATTTCGAGGGTGCGGACTGGATTTTGTAGGGTATCCTCTGTCCTCGAAAGAACACCACTTCATGTTGGCTGCGATAGATTACTTCACTAAGTGGACTGAAGCGGTTGCCCTTAAGAATATGACACATAGAGAGGTAGTTGAGTTTATTACTAACTATATTATTCATAGATTCGGCATACCGCAAACTTTGACCACAGATCAAGGCACCTCATTTACATCCAATCATGTTCTTGAGTTTGTCCTATGGGATTAAGTTGCTCAATTCTTCTCCATATTACGCTTAGGCCAATGATCAGGCCGAGTCAAGTAATAAAACAATGATCAAGCTCATTAAAAAAAAGATAGAGGATAACCTCAAGAGATGGCCTGAAGTCTTATTGAAAGCCTTGTGGGCTCATCAGATATCTAGGCATGGGACCACTAAGGTGACTCTCTATGAGCACGTGTATGGACAAAAGACAGTTTTATCTGTTGAGTTAAATCTAGGAGATCTAAAGTTAGCCAAGCAAAATGACTTGTCCACCAGTGAGTTTCGCGCCTTGATGTTAGATAATATTGATGAGGTCTTAAAGGAAATTGAGAAAGACAAAGCAAGAGTTGCTAGAGCCTACAATAAGAAGGTGAGAGCTAAAATTTTTCAAGTGGGCGAATTAGTTTAAAAAATGATTCTGCCCGTTGGTTCAAAAAGCAACAAGTTTGAAAAATGGTCTCCTAATTAGGAAGGGCCATATAGAATAGTGAGAATTATGGCCAGCAATGCCTACATGATAGAAAACACGGAAGGAGAGTCATTGTCTAGGGCCATTAATGGTCGGTATTTGAAGAAATATCATCCGAGCATATGGCAAAATGCTTAAGAGTAGCCGATATGATAAATATCATTGCTAAAAATCATAATATGGCCGATGAGTCAATGCACCATCGCCCTTAGGTGTTTTTGGGTGCTTGGAGTGTTTTATGGTGCAGGAACTTCACCAACAACAGGGGGCATATGTTCACACCCAAAAATTGCAGCCCACCAGAGTGTCCGACAAGCCCTTTCGGGTTTAGGGCATTTTGTGCACTGGAATATCCGGCGTGGTATCGGATTGTCTGGCATACTCTCTTAGATTTTGGTGTTTTGCTCACCGGACTACCCGGCATAGGACCGAAGTGTTCGGTCACCGGAGTGTCCGGCATAGTGCTGAACTATCTGGCAAACTCTCTCGGGTTCGGCCGTTTCACACACCGGACCATCCGGTGCAACGACGGACTATCCGACAAGCCCTCTCGGTCCTGAATGTTTACACATTAGACTTTCCGGCACGAGACCGGAGGGTCCGGCAATGTGTCGGACTGTCCGGTGAAGTCGGTTTAGAAAGTTTGTTGGCAAATCAGATCTAATTTGTTTTCTAATTGATGAGATTCGTTGCTCTAGGGGGAAGACCATCCCACCTCTTTATAACAGAGGCCCATGACCGGTTGAGGGACAACCAAATCGATCCTATCATTTGACTTTACATTATGTACCTCTCCAAACCCTAACCCCTTTACTCGACCCCCATTTTCTGTTCTTCTTTCGTTTCGAAGAATATTTGAAGGCTATCCGGCTGGCCTGACCGAGCCTAGATCAACCCTAAGAAGATCCTCCTCTGACGGGTCCCTCCCGAGGTTGGTTTTTTAGGTGCTGCTCAAATCCGGCACCAAGGTGGCGCCGGTGTTTCCGCGCACTGACGTGCACGTGGTGCGTTGGCTCGGATCTGTTTCGGCATCAACATTATGGTTATATTTTTCCTAGGGCAGCATCAGTTACTTATCTGAAAGCTGAATTGCTATATCATGTCCTGAAAGAAAATATTTCAGGACAGAAACTACAAAGGGACTTGTTTTTTTTTTTTTTGACAAAATACCAATGGACTTATTTTTTTTGACAAAAAATACCAGGGGACTTGTTCTTTGATTGGCAAGCTTTTGTGAGCCTTTTATGTTGTTTTTTTTTCCAATAAGAGAAGGTTTTATTAAAATTCAAGACAATTATATAAAGGTAATGCAACCATCTTGAAACACTCCTGACCTCTGCATTACAAGATGCACACAACCTAAGATTTAAAATGAAAAATGAAAACAGAACATTATAGTAGTGATCTCTCCGAATACTAGATTGCCACCCATGTGCCTGGGAAAACAATCATTGGTCACCTGCTCCAATTGCTGATTTTTATGTTGTAGTGTTGATATGTGATTTTCTCTGGCGAAGTCAATCTTGCTATATTGCATTACTATAATTCTGTAGTTTTTGTTACTTCTTCAATTGTGAATATAGCTGTGCAACAAGACATTTCTTTTCCTAACCTGTTCCTGTTTCGTGCTTTTTGTATGGTTTGATGAGGTCCTCTTATCTTTTTTTTTTTAAAAAAAAACTTTCTGGAGTTGGTAGTATAAGCACAGCCACCAGATCACTGATTGACCGGGCACTTACTGGTGAATGATTGTTCAATTTTAAATTGTCTTTCTTATTGGCTTGACGTTACTTGAAGTGCCTGATCCAGTATTTCCAAGAATTATAAAGTTACTTTGTTTCTGTAGAACCTTTCAAAAGTCAAAACCTTGTTTCAGTCAGATTATTTTAGTATATCTTGTTCCATAAAAAAATGCTTCAAGGACATCAGACATGTTAAAATAGGTTGATGTGCTGGGTGCACTGAACTTGTTCTTCTCAGGGTGGTTGGTCATTCATTTATTTTCAATATTTTCTTGTTCATAAAATAGTTTCTTAACGGAAGAGTAAGAGACATGATATTGCTGACAGCGCACTGAACTTGTCCTGCTCAGGGTGGTTGGCCAATCATTTATTTTTTATATTTTCTTATTCATCAAATAGTTCTTAATGAAAGAGCAAGAGACATGATATTGCTGACTGCTAAATACTTATTTTGTCCAGTACCAATTTTGCGATGAGATTCTCTGAAGTGTTCTGCATCGGCCATCGGCCATGCATTGCCCTGGTCCAAATTAATCAGGAACACATCACCAAATTTGTCTCATTTGTGGCTTTTTAGTATTCCCGCCTCTGCGTTACGGCATACAGCTTTTCAAACATTACACTAGATCAACTCCAAAGTTAATAAATGAAATAATAGCAAATTAAGCATGACAAAGTGTTGACACTTAAAATTTGCATCTAGGGAAGGCCGAAAGTTCTGGTTTCTCAAACTAACGCTTTAGTTTAGTAGACCGAATATGATCGAAAATATCCGAATTCCGTCCAGTAATGATTATTTCATAAAAATTGTTTTTCAATGTGTTTTTCAGCGCGTGAAAGATATTATCAAAGAGTTTGGCTAAATTCTACTTAGAGAAGTAAAGTGCTTAAAAAGGCATGCAAATGAAGTAAAACCCATGATTTGAAGGTTCTCTCGCTGAGACGATTAAAACGGATACGCGAATCACCTAAATCAGAGATCGGACGAGAAAATCATGGCCTTAACAAAAACGGCTAGGATAAGGCCGGAGACTCCGGCAAACCCTTTTTTGAAATCGAATTTTAGGCCACCGAAGTGTTCGGCAATGTACCGAAGTGTCCGCCCAGAACCGAAGTATCTAGTACCCGAAGTCGGTTTTTGGTAGTTTTTACGTCAAATTAGATCTAATTTGTTTCTTAATTAATAGGATCTGTACCTCCTCGGGATAAGACCATCTCAACTCTGTATAAAAGAGGCTCGAGGCTGATTGAGAGACACCTCTCTAAGCGTCAAACAATATATCTTTACTTTTATCTCTTTTACCCTATCTTCCTTCCAAACTCTAATTTCTCTTCTTATTTCGTCTCGGCAACGAATGAACGCGATCTAGCTGACCTGCCGAGCCTGGATCAATGCTAGAAAGGTCTTGCTTCGATAGGATCTCTTCTGAGCTTGATTTTTGAGATATTGTTGTGATCGTGATTAGACGATCCCATTATTTCGCACATAGACGTGCATGCTGTGTATTGATTCGGATCTTTTCGGCGCCAACACAAAGCCTATGATTAAAATTCCATCTATGACAAGTAAACAACTCTAGCGTAGTAATTCATAATATTTTGCTCGCCATTCTCTATTTTTCTTTATCGTCATGCTGTAGTAGCACCCAAAGGCGCATCCAATATGTTCAGTCCGGTCAGGTTTTACTGAATGATTAGTTTTTATTTTAAAAATTCAAGAAAAGATTAAAAATTTGAAAAAATTGGAATTTTGAATACTGGTAAAACCGAGAGTAAATCGGTGGGTTTTGAACTTTGAAACCTAAAAACCGAAAAAACCGCTCGATAAATCAGAAAAACCGACCTGTTTTCAATCAAATTTTGTTCAAATTTTGATTTTTCGATTTGAAGCGGTTTTTGACTGGTTTTCGCAGTTTTGGTTCCGATTGGTTTTAATTGTTTAAACAAAGTAAAAAAAAAAAACCTTGGTGACCAGTAGATTGCCTGGCTGGCTGGCTCTCCGATAGGAGCTTGGAGGTAATAGGTCAGGCTCCTTCATGAAGTCGCTGAGTTGCCGGGGACACTCGAGTACTCGACGCCAACGAGAAGGTAATCATCAGATCCATTGGCCGGACAGAGACGACAACACTCAGACTCTAAATTTTGATCACTTGCGGATGAGCTAAGCTCCACAGTGGATGACCACTTTCAAGTAGCTAGCGGAGGAACTAACCTGTAAGGTACGTTAGTGTCTTGTGTTGGAGAAAAATGATTGGCTGCCGGCGAGCAGAGATCGATGTTGATTCTTTAATACGTTGATGAAGGCGATGGCGAAGCGTCCGAAGTTCCGTGATATGCTTGAAAATTCTATGTAAATTGCTTGGGCGTTTCCTCTTCATGTCCTTTCGCCAGAGTTGACTCTCAACTCGTTTCCTATACGTCCTTTCGCCAGAGTAGAATCTCAACTCATTTCCTAAATGCCCTTTCGCCAGAGTTAACTCTCAACTCGTTCATCCGAGCAGCTCATTTACGTCCTTTCGAAGCTCCACTCCAACCAAACACTTCGTCTTCATCTTTCAATCAAAGTTTTTCACCTAGCACTACCTTCTTTCAAGATCTCCTCTCCACGACGACATGGCGTTCGCTGCCGCCCTGGTTTTCGTGGGGAAAACCGTGACAGCTGCTGTCATCAAGGTGATAGTCAGCAAGGCCTTCAGCTACCTCAACGGCTACTTCGGTGCTGAAACCATGTCCGAACTGAAGAGCAAGGTGGACAGCGGGATGCCAAAGATCCAAGCCGTGCTAGATATTGTCAGTCCGGATCAAGTCAAGGACAAGAGCGCAGCGTTGGATACATGGTTATGGCAGATCAGGGATGCTGTCGAGAAGGCCGAAGATGCCATCGACGAGATCGAGTACTTTGATCTCAAACAGAAGGCCAAAGATCACAAGGTTAGTGACTGGGGCTCCTCCTTAGCTAAGACGAAGAATAAAGTCATGAAGCGGGTTAAGGATGCAAAGATTTTTAAAAAGACTGTTGAACCGATTACTCATCGTGACACTTTCAAAAGGCTGAGGAAAGCTGTGGAGGAATTAGAAAAGGCTGCTGCTGGTGTTTCCGGATTTCTTGCACTCACTGACCACCTCAACAGGCATATTAGTTTCAAGGAAGATGGTATCCAGAGCAGTGATCGTGAGACAGGTTCCATGTTGACCACAACTAAAGTGTTCGTTCGGCATGACGAGAAGGCGTTAATTCTAAGATGGTTGACTCAGACAACCCGTGAAAACTCTGAAATTGTGCCTAGCGGTAACCATGTAACTATTTTTTCAATTGTTGGTCACGGAGGGATGGGGAAAACTACATTGGCACAACTCATATACAAGGATGATGATGTCACAAAGCATTTCGAAAAGCTAATCTGGGTATGTGTATCCACAAGCTTCGATTGCAAGGTTATTATAAGCAAGATAGTAGAATCTTTGTCATTGGTCAGGCCTAATGTCGAAAGTTTAGAGGCGTTGCAGAAAATTCTTAGGGAGAAACTGAGCTCTGTTAAGTTCTTGCTTATCTTGGACGATGTATGGGAAGACAAGAATAGTGACCAATGGAATAACTTGTTTGCTCCATTGAGGGAAGGAAAGAATGGAAGCAAGATCTTACTCACAACTCGCATGAAGTCAGTTGCAGATTTGGCAGCCTATACATTGGAATTAGCTACATCTCGGTGTCTACATTTGCTCGGGTTGAAGGAAGATGAAACAATTGATCTTTTCAATCGCCATGCCTTTCCTATAACAAGTGATCAAGATTACACTGTCTTAAAAGAGATTGGTAAGAAGATTGCAACGACTGTCATAGCATGTCCCTTGGTGGTGAAAGTTATCGCTTCACATCTAAGAGGCAATTTGACTTTCAGTTATTGGAACAATTTCTTGGATCAAAATTTGGCACATTTTAAAGGAAGTGAAAAAGACATTATGGATGTTCTCAAGTTAAGCTACTTTCATCTTCGAACAGAGCTGCAAGCTTGCTTTCGATATTTCAGTATATTCCCACAAGATTATATATTCCACAAGGAGGAATCGGTGGAGATGTGGATGAGCTCAGGATTAATATCTCAGGTTGCAACTGAATCACAAAGCAATCCACTAGACATTGGTGAACAATGCCTAGCTGACCTAACCAATAAGTCGTTCTTTGATCCAAATCAGAGTGGATAGAACATCAAGGATACAAATACTATGTCATGCATGATTTAATGCATTATTTGGCGAGGGATGTTTCTATTGGTGAATGTGCCCAAATAATTGATGTTTCCTGCCTTGACAATGCACTAAACACAGTTCGACACATACTTATCGAAGATATTAATAATCTTCCTGTGGAAAAGATCGATGAAATCACTAAGATGAAAAATCTGCGCACCATTATTATCCTCAACAGCCAATGGGATACTAGGATGGATATTTTGAATACAGTGGAGAAACTTGTAGAGAGATTGAAGTCATTGCGTCTATTTGAATCAACATTGTTCCATACACCTGATTTTTCAGACAAACTTGCAAAGCTATATCACCTTCGTTTTGTGAAACTGGATAAAGTACCACCACAAAATATATGTGGATTGGTCAAACTGCATCATTTAACAACTCTTGCTTGTAGAGATCTGCAAAAAAAAAAAACCAATGAAATTGAGGGGTATTCATTATGCCTGGCAAACAACTCTTCCTTATAGAGATCTGGAGAGAAAACCAAAGAAATTGGGAGATATTGGAAATCTTGACCGTTAGCGATATGCCACATATGGATTATATGGATGGGGTAATTTTCCAGTTAGCAGAATTATTTGTCTTCGAGTCTTAGAAGATTACCATATCCAAAGTGTGCAAGGTTTCTCACTGTGTGCTCTCAAGGATTTAAAAGATCTCCGCAGGCTTGGTGTGAAGGGCCTTGAGAATGTTGATAAGCAAGAAGAAGCTAGGGAAGCGGATTTGAAGGGGAACGACACATGGAATCACTGTCTCTAGAGTGGTCAGGATGTAACGGCGCCCGAAGTACGACTGATGAGTTAATTCTTGACAACCTTGAGCCACATGTGAATCTCAAGGAACTGCATATTTCTGGTTTCAGTGGCTCTAGAATGCCGTATTGGATTACAAAACCCTGTTTGGGAAATATTACCAGACTTAAGCTAAAGGGATGTCAATTTGTTGAACAACTCCCAGACCTCAAGATACTGACCCTCTTGAAATTGGAGCTGGAAAAGCTTCCTAGCCTGATAACAATTGGACATGCATTAGATGTCTCAGCAGATAAGCACCTGCCTCCAAATCTTCAAAGCCTTATTGTAAAACAGTGCCCAAAACTTGGGGAGTTGCCTTTTCTACCTCAAGTTTGGTGACACTGCACGTAGAAGAGGTTGGTTTGACCAAGTTTCTAGGGATGAAAAACCAATATCCTGGGAATGCTAGCGCCATATCACCCAAACCACTGGCCATTGAAGTTTTAAGATGTCCAAATTTAGTTTCTATGGAGGGGAGCCTTTTTGAGCAAAAACAATACATGGGAGTTATCCGTTCTGTAGGTATCAGAAACTGCGAACAACTAAAGTATGTACCCTTGTCATGTGAAGGGATGAACAGACTTGAGTATACCGCCATAACAAGGTGTCCAAAGCTAAGGACGCTAACAGGTGCTGAAGAAAATATGCTGCCACCATCAATTCGAAAATTAATAATGGAAGAATGTGGTGACTTGGAGCTTCCCCTGCTTAAGTCATTGCATTGTCTCACAAATCTCACTTTTCTGATTCTAAAGAAGTGCTCAAGCTTGGTCACCCTCCCACCTGCAGAAGTGTGTAGTAATCTCATGTCACTGAGGGAATTGAAAATTAGTGGATGTGATAATCTGGTATCTCTGGGTGGCCTCGGATCCCTTCGATTCGTATTCAAGTTATCTATCATCAGTTGTTGTGAACTCGTGGAGGCTGCTCGGTCCTCCCAGACAGGATATTCAGAAGAACATGAGGTGGTTCTCCGGGTCGATGAACTAAACGTCGACCTTGCCTCCCTGCTCCTTGTTCAACCGCTCAAGAGCCTCTGCAACACCCGAGAATTAGACATTGGGGATGCATCAAAGAAGACGGGCTTAACTGAGGAATGGCTGCTACAAAACTGCACGTCTCTCCGAGTGCTGCGGATATCAAAAGCTGAATCACTCCCACAGTGCGTGAGCCACATGTCCGCTCTCGAGAATTTGGACCTCTGCAATGCTGAAGAACTCCAATCACTTCCCGATCTAACCTCTTCCCTGCATTATCTGCGGATTGAGCCATGCAATCAAAATCTAGAGATGCATATTAAAGGTCAAGGAATCCCTGAATGGGGCAAGATTTCCCATGTTCGACGAGTGCGAATAGGTAACTTCACCCTTCAATTAATTCTCGTATTCACATGTTTTGATTACTTGTTGTTGGATGATAATGTACTTATCTACTAGTGTATTGTGTAATTATATTGTAATATGAGGACTGAGGTGTAAAATAGATATAAAATAAAAGAAGTCACGTAGGGGATCGGTGAGGGCAGACTCCAGAGATTTCTAAAACTCCTAACTCTTCATGGTATACAGAGCAAGGTGGTCTTAGGAGCTGTGATGGGCTCAGGCTGGAGCCGCGCCGAAGAGGGACGCCAGGCGGGCAGGAAGACAGACCTGGAAGGGGAGAAGAAGCAGCAGGTTCGTGCATGTTCTTCAGTGAGGCCGTGCAAGGGTGGCTTTGGTAATCTGCTGCTCCCGCTCTTCTCCCGTAGCTCACGGTGCTGCTGTGCTTGTGGATTGGCTGGGCCTTGTGTTTCAGTGTTTTTTTAGGTTGCTTGGCTGAGAGGAGTACGAATATGCAAAGTGCAGATTGGTTTGTGAGTGCTAGAGACGGCTAGTTGCTTGGTTGTGCTGACTGTGTCATCATTTGGTAGAAATTGTGATACTTTAATTCCTGTAGTACAATGGGGGAAACACAAGGTATTGAGCAGGTTCTGAGCAAATTGGTGGAGCTGCTTGCAGCAAAGAAAGATGAGGCCTCATCTACTAGCAAGGCAATTGTGACACACATAGATACAGTTCAAAAATTGGAGTTGATGCCAATTGATATCAAGTTAGAGGGTATAAAAAATTATTTAGCTTGGTCCAGAAGGGGCGATGTTGCTATTGAAGGCCAAGAAACTTGAGGGCTTTGTCACTGGAGAAGCACTAGAGCCTACAGATAAGGGAAGTGATGAATGGAAGGCATGGGATGCTACTAATTCTTTTGTGGCAGCTTGGTTGTTAAACTCGATGTCTCCAACAATTGCTAGATCAGTGGATGCTATAGTTACTGCTTCTGGAATATGGGCAGCTGTATCAAAAATGTTTTCAGGCACAAGAAATATCATGTTGTTGGCAGAAACAGATGATAAAATCTATCATCTCAAGCAAGGAGATTTATCTTTGATGGATTATGTTGCTGAACTTAAGCGTTTATGGGCTGATTTAGATTATTATGAGCCTATTGAGTTGCCACACCCGGAGTGTGTGGCATGGGTGAAGAAATGGATAGAAAAGAAAAGAGTGCTTCAATTCTT
>BCLG01001625.1:5273-59835 GCA_001602295.1 Zoysia matrella | reverse complement strand
TGAGCCGGAGGCACGGGCTGCGCCCCGTCGCCTGGGCCAGGCCGCGTGCCCAGCGCAGGCCATCGTGGGCCGGCCTGGGTGAGCACGGCCCATTAAGCCAAAAATTTTTTATCTATTTGCAAAATCAATTATTAATTGTCCAAAAAATTAGTATTATCTTTCAACAATCATAGAAAATTCATCTTAGCTCCAAAAATTACATATAATATACCGTTGGAATCCTTGAAATATGTAGAATATTTTAGAACTTTCAAAATTGCATTTCATCTCTAAAAATAGCTCTGTTAGTTAATTAAGAAACTCATGCATTTAGGAATCGTCGAAGGAGGTCAGCAACTTGCTCTAGTTGCTCCAGAGTCGTCCGTCGCTAAAGATCTTCCTCTTGCTTGTGCTAACTCTCAGCAAACCGAAGACAACCCCGGTGCATTAACCCTTTTTTAAAATTTTATTTTTATCACTATGTATTGTATGGTTAATGTACTGCGCATTACGTTGTAGGAGTTGTTTGTAAACTTTAGATGGCATGATAGTGCCAATTACCCATGTTGATATTATATTGGTACAGGTAACTCGATTTAGAGCTAGGCTAAGTCAACTTGACAGTAGAAGTCGAGTGACTAAAAAATCTCACTCGCGAGCTATAAGTTATTACCCTGGTCACTTTATTACCACACATTTAATCTGAGATCAGCAGGGAATAGGATGGCACGAAGGCACGTTTCCTGTGTGGACTCGTGGCCGGAGTGTGATAGCCCTGTTTGTATCGATTAAGGACCGATTCGAGTGTGACATGTTGAGCAAGTTTGAACGTACCAAGAGCATGCTAGCGAAATGGGCCTAGTAAACTGATGTAACTCGACTATCGTAGTGGTTGATCGACAACCCACTCCTTTTTTGGTGATGATATTGAGAGGGTACACGGGCTAACCACGGATAGCCCCTATGTGTGGTATCGCGTGGAGGACGTGTACTCGGAAGGGGTGAGAACCAGACCGGCCTCTATTATATCGACGTGAAAGGTTGTCGTACGTGACTCCTCGGGAGTGTGTGTACGTCGTGCTACTTGGGTTTTCTCAGCTGGTGTAAATCGATTATAATCGTTGCCCCTCACAGTAACAAGTACCGCTTGTTCGCTATATCATGTCGTATTAATAACTACACTTAATTAACAATATGAATTGTTTGCTTAGTTTATAAGAAATTGCTTGGTAACCATGTCTGCTACAGTTTCTAGTGCAAACTAAATTTTTTCCGTATACTTGTCGCTAAAAGTTGAAAGTAAAGATTCACTGATAGCGCTATGTTTTATGCAAATGACCATCCCTATGAGTCAGCCTCTCATGCTTAGGAGTCAGCTGTAGTTGACCAATTTTTTCGGGTAAGTCTTGCTAAATAATTAGTACTCACAGTTTGTTGTTTTCTCTTTTTGTCGTGTTTAGTTCTTCCTGCAGGTAGCTGGTGTAGCTGTTGCGGCCAAGGAGTGTGGGAAGGTGAGGCTCATGCGAACTGGTCCTGTGAACTGGTTCTCTCCTCACCGAACTCCGGTCACGAGGAGTGAAGCATGTCTTAGGGCAAGATATGTTTCATAGTAGGAAACCGTCGTATCTCTTTTGTATCGCTTTCATTATGTTTTAAACTCTGTTTTAAACTTGTCTCTCTTAAGATTACTTGAACTCTATTGTAGAACTATAATCGGTTTCCTATTTTATATTATCACTCGTGTTGTACTATTTGGGTATTGTTGCTCAATATCACCCGAGATCGATCCTAGGCGAGCCGTCTAGTGTTTTGGGGCGGTTCTGCCACAGTTGAACCCAAGGGTGTACTATTTATATGGGTTCAATGCAAATACGTTGCATGATATTCGAGACGTATTTTCATGTATAGCACCCACCGATATGTGTGTCTAGGCGCTGCAGGAGGCGAAAATTTGGAGAAGAAAATAAGGTGCATTCGCCACTGAGTTGGCCAGCAGGATGGCAGTGAATGCGAAAACTTCACCTACTCAATGGTGGCACATGTTTGGTGGTGAGACACTAAATCTTCAGAAGCTTGCTTTGCGCCTAGTGTTGCAGTGCACATCATCTAGTGGATGCGAGCGTAATTGCAGTACATTCGTATTGGTCCACACAAAGGTGCACAATAGACTCTTTTATGCCAAATTGCATAAGTTGATGTATGTGAACTACAATCTCAGAATACAAATGCAAAATGCTGGATTCACATATAAACCACCAGAAGCTGATCCCTTTGATCGTCTCATAGAGCTATTCTTGTATGATTCTTCTAATCCAATGAGAGATTAAATGAAATATGAAAGATTAAATGCTGATCCTCTTCTTGATGAAGAAGACACAGAGAGTGACACTCCTCTGCCATCCCGTCTAGTGAGCACTGATAAAGCTAGTAGACAGTTGCTACGGTTGTCTCGTGCTGTAATGATGTATGAATGGACAGAATAAAATGTGGGTGACACTCACATTGGAAAGAGGAAGCACCAGCGTCAAAGAAAAAAGACGGGTGCTAAAAAGAAAAGGAGTATGAGCAAAGGCAAAGGTAAAGGTAAAGTAAAAGGGAAATGTATGGAAGTGGGCAGTGACGACTCCACAAATTCTGGAGACGCCAGACGAAACCCACCTTACCAGGAGTCCAATGACAAAAGCTCTCGAACAGATTCTGGAGATGCACCAGGCGATGCAGATGTGGTTCTTGACTCCCAGCCACCATCAATTACGTATCATTTCACAGGTAACCATATTTTTGCATCATATGAGCAATTTTAACTCTTTTCTCTTACACTTAACTTCTTTTGCAGAGACAAACTTCACCCTGCTACACAAGATCAAGACCATGGCGCTCCACAGTCACAAAGGACCACAATGGAGGGTAGGCAGCATCTATGTGGTGCTTACTACTCTGAGACAGACAGTGATACCTCCTAACCAAAGTCATGAGTACTACAATTATCCTTTGGGTAATCATAGCTCACAACCAACGACTACATGGGTGTACCAATGGCAGAATCTCGAATTTTATCACATGTTACGCTAACAATGAGAGACAATTTTCGCTTGAACGGGTCAAACTTGAAATAAATTCAAAGCGGAGTCGTTCGCCACTAGAGGAATTCAAATAATGTCAAGTGATGAGTCCGACAGGGCTTACTTTGATTGGAATACAATTCCAATGTAAAGTGTGAACTTTGTGTATGAACTTTGTGTACAAACTTTATGTATGAAATATGGATTTTATTAGTATTGATATATTGTCAAATTGTATGTTTATTATCCATTGATAAAGTATATATTGTGTAAATGTATTGCAAGAATTCAGGAAAAGTCATGGCAAAAATTTTTGGATTTTTTCTATTTTTTCCTTATTTTACAACATTTTTTCGGCCTTTTATTTTGTCGCTCGGTTTTTCGCCCAAACCGGCCGGTTTATCTCTCAAACCAACCGGTTTACCGCCGCAACGGCTTCCTCAGAAACCGGCTAGCTAGCTGTCCAAACCGGCCGGTTTACTGGTTTGCAAACCGCTGTCCGACGATTTTTCAAAATTTGAATTTTGACCGGTTTTCAGAATGGTTTTTCTGGTTTTCCCGAAAACCGGAATACCGACGGGGTCCGGTTTTTGCGCATCAAACAGTAAGTCAAACCTTGGTCGGGGTCCCGTATCAAGTGTTTATACATGGACCAAATAGCGTCACTTTCATTGCACATAAACAGCAATCGCAGTGCTTTCTTGCACACCCCTGAAGATCTAACATGGTACGGCCACCACAATGGACCACAAGTTCAGGGAGGTAGAATGAATCGATCATGAACTGCAGCATGTCAGGTTTATTACCATACGTGCATGACCAGGAACACAAGCATGTCAAGTGTTTATACACCCTGAAGATCTAACACATACGTGTATGACCAGGAACACAAGCATGTCAGGTTTATGGCCAACACAATGGACTACAAGTTCAGAGAGGTAGAATGAATCGGTCATGAACTATTAAATCACAGGGACTCGTTCTTTGATTGGCAAGCTTTTGCGAGCTTTTTATGTTACAGTTTTGATGTGTGACTCATTCGTTCGGTTGAAGTAAATCTAGCTAGTACTATATTGCATTACTAATTCTGTAGTTTTGATTATTTCTTCAGCTATGAATATAGCTGTACAACAAGACATTTCTTTCCTAACATGTTCCTTTTTCGTTGCATTTTATATGGTTTGATGAGGTCCTCTTAACTTTTTTTTAAAAAAAAACTTTTGTCTAGAGCAGGGCCGGCCTGGAGAGGAGGGCAAGATTGGGCAACCGCGCAGGGCCCCCTAATCTAAGGGGCCTCTCACCATGATATATCTAAATATAAAGTTTATAAGACGTATTCGACTATGATTTTAGTGGCAATGGTGAATCGTTCAACAAATAACTCCCAGCTCCACATGCCCACTCTGTAGGATGTATCTCTTTTCTTCTCTAATATCAAATTTGGTATACAAGCAATAAGTCTAGGAAATTGCCAGGACAGGACTACCAAGAACGTATGAAAAGATCAAAGAATATTATCGGTGTTTCATTCATCGGCATAGTACGATTTACATAGACGAAGGGGGATTCGTGTGCTCTTCCTACTGATATGGCCTAATCTATGGAAGACTCAAGGGTTTTGCTTGATTCGGGCCACCACACGGAAGTGTAATACCCTACGTTCAGAATCGACTGTGGGTGTTTCACGTATGATCAAGAGAGAGTTACAATGGCGACAGAGCCCCTACTCGAGCAAGAACCTTAGCGCATCTCTGTGGTTGTGTATCGATGCTTGTCTACTGGCTCAGACTTGTTAATCTCGTGTGTCGTGTCCTCGTGCCTAAGGGTCCGCGACACGTCCTTATATAGGGTTCGGACCAGGGTTACATGGCTTGACGCCTATGAAACCGAGCGGCCCCCTGATGGGTGGGGCCACGAGCATCTCGAGGTTTATTCTCTGACGGTCCTTCTGGAGCCTGATGGTCCTTCGGCTCCAAAACTGCTTGTCGGTGTCCTTCGATTGTCCTTTGTCCAGTGCTGGGAGACAAAAATTGCTTTTACTGCTTGCTTTACCTTCCGCTGAGTTGCTTTACCTCTTGCTGCATGGTGTTAGGGATCTCTGTGCGCGTCAGAGAGTTGGTCGTTGTGGTGGTGCCCGACCCCGGGGGTCAGTCGAGTAAGGCGGTTGTGCGCCGGCCTCTGGATGGTCAGATTTTGTTGTCGTGCGGTCCCGACCCTCGAGTGATCGAGCCGGGTCTTCGAGCGCTTCTGGCAATTCCGACCCTCGAGGGTCGGATGATGTCTTTAGGACTTTTGGCGGGGTGAAGTCGTTCATGGACCGTGACTTGGCTTGTGGGCCGTAGCTCGTAGCTGGGCCTTCGTATTTATCCTAGGGCCGTAGGTACCTGGGATACATGATCCCGACAGTAGCTCCCGAGCCTTGCGCCGTTTGCAATATCCGTTGAGGCGGCGCTGGGCTGAATTCTTCGATGTTCTTCGACGGTTGATCCTACGGGTGGGCGCAAGCGCACCCGTAGGGCGTAGCCCCCTAGCCCCCGGGCGTTCTGGATGGTCGGTCAGGGGTTTAATCTTCAGTCTTCCACAGTTGATCCCATCGGGGCGCGCGAGCGCACCCGTGGGGCGTAGCCCTCGTGCCCTCGGGCGAGCCGGAGGGTCAGTCGGGGGTTTAATCGTTTTAGTCGGGAATCATGCGGGTCCGTGCAAGCGCGCCCGTAGGGCGTAGCCTCCCGAGCCCCCGAACGATCCGGAGGTCGTTCGGGGGTTTAATCGAAGTTCCTATATGAGTGCCCTTCGTTCCTGAGCAATTCGGGTCAGCCACGTGGGACTTGAGTTTCCCGACCATCGGAGGCCGGGTCTGGCTTCCCTCGTGGCCAGTTTTTTCGTTGTGGGCACCTAGAACGAGCCAAATCGGGCAGCATTGATTCATGATCAGCACCGCGCCTAGGCTGGACCAAACGGATTGGCCAAGTCTTGTGATCAGCGCCTAAGGACGGGGGTCGGGCCGTGCAGTCTGGCGCCCCACCCTCGACCCCCCCGGTGTTCAGGTTCTGATCCCGCCGCTTCCATGTGGTACACAAGAATTGGGTCTCGAGTTGAACCGTCGTATCGTGGTTTGACAGGAGGCATTAACCCCGCACACGCGTGTCCCGTCCGCCTAGCGCCTAGCAGGCATTGAATGCGCTGGCAGGCGCACGCAGGCTCGCCAGTGGTCATCTCAACCGGCGGAGGCAATGAGAAGCCACCCCAGGCCCATCCGTCGGTGGGCCAGGTGTAGAAGTCGTGGGTGCCCAGCGGTTTGGGTGGCCATCATGATGTGGAGTTAACTCCGCGCCGCGCTGTGTCGCATCATACTCCGAGAAACGTGGGGGTGAAACCGTCCACCCCCCTAGGGTATAAAGGTGGGCTTTGAAATCCATTTCGCCCGTTGCGCTGCCTGAGCTTTCTTCTTCCTCGCGCTTTTGTTCTTTCGCTGTCTTCGAGCTTTTGTGCTCGTTCGCTTCCGCCTTCTTTCGCCTTCTCTTCTTCGTCACCACCGTCGCTATGGCGGCGAAGTGGAAACAGTCCGTCACCTCTGAGGATATCCTCCAGAACCGCGAGGGCGCGGGGCTCATCCAGAGGCGAGCTATCATCGGCTGGAGGACGGCAAGGGGCCAGCAGGTTCTGGCCCCTGCCGCTAATGAGATCGTCTCCTTCGCGCAGTTTCACGAGTGCGGGCTCAGGCTACCCTGCTCCGAGTTCTTTCGCGGGCCGCTCGAATTCTACTGCATCAGGCTCCACCACCTCAACCCCAATGGGCTTCTCCATGTCTCAATCTTCGTCACTCTCTGCGAGGCCTTCCTCAGCATCCCCCCACACTTCGAGCTGTGAAGGTATTTCTCCAACGTTGCACGGTCGTCCGGCAACCGTGCCGGTGGCCAGCGTTTCGAAGGCGCCGGGATCTGCCTCCACAGCACATGGGCGGCGGAGTATATAGAGGTGCCGCTGAAGAAGTCACTGAAGGGCTGGGACGAGGAGTGGCTCTACCTCAACAACATCGCTCCTGGGCTGCAGACGTTCCGCGACGAGATCGCTATGATGCGCAACTAGTGGAACTCCGTGCCGTTGGCTGCTCAAGTGCAGGAGTTGGCGTCGCTCCTCCAACGGATCGGGGAGCTTCGAAGCGCCAGGTTGACTGCAGTCAAAGTGGTCGCTACCTTCGTGCAGCGTGGTGTGCTCCCGCTCCAACATCATGAGCGGTCGATTTGGGAGTATACTAGTCCCCTCGACGACACTCGCGTGGTGGTCGGGAGGGAAATGTCGTACGTTGAGCTCGAGACCTGGGTGACGCGTATGCTGGAGGGCTACATGCCTGGGATCTCTCCAGCGGGCCAGCACCGTTGGCTGTGCTTCCAAGGTGAGCTGATTTCTTCGGGTAGTCTTTGTTGTTGGGTTTCGTAATGTAGTCGTGGTAGTCGTATGTTAAATCTGCCGTTGTTGACGTCGGTGCAGGTGGGCGTATCATCTTCTTCGTTCACTGCAGTATCGTTGGTGGGCGCGGGAAATGCTGGTGCGGGTGCATCTGGGAAGAGGCAGAGGGGACCCTCCGGCCTGTCGAGGCTGGGAGGTCTCGTCCACCAAGTCTTCAGCCCAGCCTCTCAGCCTTACGAGGGAGGAGGTGGCCACCCTGGCGGCACAGGTGTCAGGCGAGGGGGTCGAAGTGCTCTCGTCTGGGTCGGATGCTGCTTCAGGCAGCAGGTCAGATGCCGAATCCGATGACGCCCCCGACGCTCCGTCGAAGAGGGCCAAGGTCGGCGATTCGAGCATTGCTACCGTACCCGACCCCACTGTCCACCCAGTGCTACCAACAGTTAGGGTGGCGGTGGTGGCTTCGCGCGCCCCGATGGCCGATCTGCAGGCATCTGGCCTGGTCATCCCCCTTCCTATTCGTCGGTCGAAGGAGTAAGTTCCTGTCACAATTATTTATTTATTGAAATAAATAAATTTTATCCGATCTGTGGACTTATCTTGTTTGCTTCTGACAGGGCATCGACGGCGGTCCCTGCTGCTACCGCTCCTGCGTCAGAGGGCGTGCCGATGGTCAGCGGTGGAGGATCTGGGCCCTCGGCGATGGCGGGCGATCTTCCAATTGCCTGCCATGTCCAGACCCTCTGTTCCAGGATCCACCGGCCGTCGTGCTGGCAACTGAAGGGTTTTCGCTGTTCCCCCGACTGCTACTGGAGAGGGTCGGGGGGAGGCCATTGGTGAGGAAGCTCCTCAGCCTCCTCCCTTGAACGCCGACGCTGAGGGCCGGGAGGGAGCTGCCGTGGAAGGAGCCACGTTGTCTTCCCCGGGCGCAGGCGCCAAAGGGGGTGATATCATGGCAGTCAGGGGAGGCGAACAGCGGCCGACCCCCGACTGTCACAACTGAGGGAGTGCGGAGGGTGCTTAGCCTGCCTCCCGCCGTCGGGGGGCCGTCAGATGCAATCCCGGCCGAGCCCGCCGAAGGAAACAGAGAGGCGGCGAAGGCAGCTGCCACGCCGGAGGCAGAGGTTGCCGCTGCCGGGACTTCAGCCTCTAGGTGTTTGGAGTTGGATTCGGCGGACCCTCCACCAGGTGAGGTGGCGCAAGCCCTGCGCCACTATGATGACCAGGTGCGTGGAGTCCGGAAGATTGTTTACTCGATCGGCTTGGGTTTGAGCAAGATGCTTGACGAGCTGGCCGAGGGCCGGGAAATACTCGAGGATCCCATTCTGCATAATTATCGGGTAAGTTGTGATTGCTAAAGAAATTTACTGATATGAACCTTTGCGGTCTGCAATACTGATTTGTGTTTCTTGCAGGAGGTCCTCTTCTGGTCATTGGGTCAGTCCCCCTGAGTGACCTCGGGTTGGAGGTGGAGGTCGAGGCCCTTCGTCGGGAGCTGGACCAAGCTCAAGCCGGTCGGGACGCATCGTAGAGGGATGCCCTTCGTTTCCATCAGGGGATCAAGGCCACGCGGGAGGAGGCCCAGGCGGCTCGGGAGGAGGCCCGAGCGGCTTGGGAGGAACGGAGCAAAGTCTCCGCGGAACACGCCTCCGCCATGCACACTGTTGCCCGTAAGTTCCTGCATTACCGACCTTCATTTCCCGACCATCTATCTTTAGGGGTCAGAAACTGAAAACAATTGCTTTGTTCAGAGTTACAGCGACAGGTGAATTGTGCTGATGAGGAGGTGAAGGCTGCCACGGAGTGCCAGCTTTCTGCCGAGGCGGCCCGGCAAAGGGCTCTGTCGGAGCTCAAAGTGGCAGAGGACAGCGAGCGCGCTCCAACCTTCGGGTTGCCGCTGAGGCGGCTCGTGCGGCGGCGAAGGATGAGGTCGCCAAACTCATCGCGGAGCTGGCGGAGCTGCAACGGTCCTCCGGCGAGGCGCTGGCCCGCGCGCAACAGGATCTGGAGGACGCGCACACCGCGGTCGGCGTCATCAGCGAGGAACGCGACACGTACCTGCCGTATTCTTGTCCATTGGAGCGCTGATGTGGGGTCGGCTTATTATCATTGTTGTGCTGCAGCCGCGGCTCGTGATTTCCGGAGCTTGAGGTCAGCCGTCCGACTCCTGCTGCGGTGAGTCTTCGTCGGGGTGCGCAAAGCTGACATCTCGGCGAAGTACGCCAAGTATGTGTTGATGTGCCTGCCTGGGCTCATCGCCTCTGTGCTTGTTGGCGCCTTAGAAGACGGAAGCTCGCTGGCTCTGGCGTAGACCGTGTCACACTACCCGGCGATCGATCTTTTGCGCATCTCCAAGGGGTTCGCCACGAACATCCCGGACGCGGAGATCATGCGCCTGACGACCGATGTGCGGCCTTGGAGGAGCGAGCTCTGTTCTATGTTCCAGGCGGGGAGCTTCGTGCAGGAGCGGTTCGGGTCTTGATGCCGCCACAGCCTCAAGACCCTCCGCGGGCATCCCAAGGCTCGTAGGCTTAGGACTTCTCTGCAATGTACCTTCAAACTTTTGCCTGTAAATAAGAACTTAATTCAATTCCGACCCTCATTTGTGTCATGTAAATTTCTTTGTGACTTCGAGTTTTTGGTCTTCCATTGGGCGTTGACCGAGCGATGAGGTCGGGTATAGCTCGTAGGGGGCTCAATACAGCCGTAGAGCGTCACCAACCCGGGTCATCAATCATTAGCCGCGAGGAGAGGCTTAAACGTTAGCACTTAGAATTTACTTTCACGTCCGAGGGTTACCCATGGACTCGGCACGAGTCGGGAGGAATAGTTCTTGGCAAACGAGGTCAGAGCCTTAGAGAGAACGAAAAGCGCGGTCGAAGCCTGAGAGCGAAGAACGACAGGGGGTTCAGACCGCTATACTGCTCACGGTTAAGTCGTGCTGACCTGGGGAACGATCGGGGTTCACGCCGACGCGGGTCAGGACTTAACTTTAGAGACTTACGCGGATTGACCCAAGGGCGGGAAGCTCGTAGCCTGCACTACGAGACTTAGCGAACTTGTCGCAAGGATATGTGAACATGTCACAGGGGACACTAAGATAGTCCCCCGGGCAGTGGAGGTCAGGCTTTTGGCCGTGCGCCGCCACCCTTAACGGAAAAAGATAAGACGTGCTCAGAAAACATATCTGATTTTGATATGGTTTGACTCCTGTCTCTCAGTGTTGGTCATGAAGTTGCCTTGGTGCATGGGTTCTGGTCCCGCAGCACTCTTTAAGGTGCGTTGGAATCAGTTCCAGTGATTGAGTGGTTCCACTGCGTCCGCGTGGATTGCGGGTGTCCTGTCGATTCACGTGCGTCACATCGATCTGGCTTCTGACGGGCATTAACTGCGGTGTCGGGCGCGTGCGTGTCCCATTGAGTGGCGAAGGCATCGAGGGGTCGTGCTGGGCCCACCCGTCGGTTAGTGAGATGAAGAAGTCGTGGGTGCCCCATCAGTTCGGGCGCCCATTATGACGCAGCTAGGGTCAATCGCTTCGTGCATCAGAGGTCATGGTTCACGCCCCCCAGCTCTATTAAAGGGGGGCGGTGGGTTTCGAAATCCACCTCACTCCTTGCGATGCTTTCGCCTTCCTCTTCCTCTCGCTTCCTCTTTTGCTCTTGCGCTCGAGCTTGCCACCGTTGTCACCCGCTGCGTGCATGATTCCTTCTTTTTTGTTGTCGTTGCCGTAGTCGCTATGTCTGCGAGCGATCAAGGGACGACGGATCTAGCACTGTCGCATCCGAGTGCGCCATTCAAGGCGCCGGTGTCTGAAGAGGTTGCCGCGCGGCCATCTTCCCTGGCTGTGGATGCCGGAGGTAGCAGCGCAGCAACGGTCTCAACCATCACCATTGGCAAATGGCCGGAGGGGTTGGGCTTGCACCCTGCCACCCAAAGACCAGGGGTGAGGCCCCAGCTACCATTTCCGGGGGAGCGAGGAACCTGCTCCTGGACGTTGTTGATGAGCATAGGGAGCCGGCTCCATCCGTCAATGAGGAAGGTCTTCTTCGATGGAGGAAAAAGGTGGCGGGAGCCGCCACGGCGTGTTCTCGCTTGCTGGAGACGCGGCGCGTTGGGTGATGTTTCAGGCGCATCTTGCGCGGCCGTGGTGAGACTTGGGCGGCGCGGTCGACGTCATTCTTCTTGATGTCGACGCAGTCGCCAGTGTCGTTCGTCATGGTTGCCGAAAAACTCAGTCAAATGCCTCCAGAGCACGAGGAGTCATGGATTAGGACTTTGTATTTTGCAATGTATGCTTTTGTACCACTGCACTGTGTAAATCTCTCTGCGACTTTGTGTTTTTCAAGTTCTGTTGAGCGTTGATCAAGCGACCGGTTAGATATAGCTCGTAGGGTCGAGTGTCGGGCTCGATACGCATCACCAACTGCGGATCGTCGATCGTTAGCCATGAGGAAAAACTGAAACGCTAGCGCTCGTAGTTTACTTCGTGCATCCGAGGGTCACCCGCGAACTTTGCGCGGGTCAGGAGAGGCGACTCTCCGGTAGGCGAGGCGCAGAACCTTGGAACGAAAATGAAAAGAGCGAACTTGTCGCAAGGGACATTGAGGCAGCCCTTGAGAGGCGGGCCGGAGTCGGCCCTTCGGCGCGCCTCGTCGCCCAGTATGAAAAGAGATGAAGATGCACAGAAGACTTATCTGGTTTTATTTATTATGGAAAAAACAACACAATTGCTCGATGTTCCAGGCACTGGCTAGCTTTTTACCGCACTCGGTCGCCAACTTATAGGCGCCGAGCCTTAGAACTCGCTTGACAACATATGGCCTCTCTTAGGGTGGTGACAACTTGTGCAGGCCGACCTTAGTCTGGACCCTCTTGAGGAACAGGTCTCCTACATTGAAGGCCTAACCTTTGACGCGTCGAGCGTGTAGTCGTCGCAGACTCTGTTGGTACTTTGCTGATAGGAGGATAGCATGTTGTGTGCTTCGTCCAGTTGATCCAGAGCGTCCTGCTTCGCCGCCTCTAACCTTTCCTTGTCGTAAGCTCGGACTCTCGAGGAGTCGTAGTCGAGGTCGGTTGGCAGCACAGCTTTCACCCCGAATGTCATGAAGAAGAGAGTGAACCCCGTGGTCCGGTTGGGGGTCGTACGCAGGCCTCATAGCACGGACGGGAGTTCTTGAGCCCACCGCTCGGCCTCCTGTTCGATAGATTCAGCACGCTCGACCTGTCCGTTGGTCCTTGGATGGGCCATGGAGGCAAAGTCAAGTCAAATGTGGTACTTTGAACAAAAGTCGTGGGACCGTCGGCCAACAAACTGCTGACCGTTGTTAGTAATGATGGAGTTCAAGACCCCGAAACAGCAGAGATGTCGTGGAAGAAGTCGACCGCTCGGCCAGCACTGATGCTTGGCACCGGTTTGACCTCCATCCACTTGGTGACCTTGTCGACGGAGACAAAGAGATGGGTGAAGCCCCCGAGAGCTTTGTGAAAAGGCGCAAGGATGTCTAGGCCCCAAACAGTGAATGGCTAGGTGATCGGGATCGTCTGGAGCTCTTGGGCCGGCAGGTGGATCTACCGAGCGTAGAACTGGCACCTCGGCAAGAGCGGACCGACTGCTCAGCGTCGGAGACCATCGTGGGCCAGTAGAACCCCTGGCAGAAAGCTTTCCTGACCAGAGTCCTCGGGCAGCGTGGTGACCGCAAATGCCCAAGTGAATGTCGTTGAGGAACTGTCGACCCTCTGCCTGGGGGATGCATTGTTGAAGAATGTCGCTCGCGCTTCTCTTGTAAAGTTCATCGTCGATGATGACGTAGGCTTTGGCACGGCATGAGACACGCCTGGCTTCGTTATTATTGGTCGGGAGGGCGTCGTCCCGAAGGAAGGCGAAGATGTCTTGGGACCAGTCGAGGACGATGGCCATAACAGCCGACCCTTGGGTCGGGAGTTGCTCAGCGATCGTAGGTTTTGTCGTTGGGTCGGCGTTGTCGTCTTTGAGCTTGATGGTTGGCTTGGCGAGGATTTCGAGGAAGACGTCGTCGAGAATAGGATCTCGCCCCCAGGCCATCCTGGCGAGAGCATCGGTCGCTTTGTTGTCGCGGTGTAAAACATGGTGGAGCTTGAGCCCATCGAACTTGTCTTTGAGCTTGCGAACTTCCTGGCAGTAGGCCTTTATCTTTGGGTCACGGTAGCTTGAAATCTTCATAACTTGATCGCCGACGAGCTCTGAGTCACCCTTGATGTAGAGCCACCGCACACCAAGAATGATGGCCATCCTGAGGCTGTGTAGGAGAGCTTCGTACTCAGCAACATTGTTGGAGGCACGAAAGTGAATCTGCAGCATGTATCGCAACTTGTCGCCCTTTGAAGAGATGAGGACGACATCAGCCCTCGAGCCCTTCAGCATGTAGGAGCCGTCGATGAACATAGTCCATTGCTCGAGGTCGACAGGGGTCGGCGGTTCTTGAGCCTCCGTCCATTCGATGATGAAGTCCATGAGAACTTGAGACTTGATGGCTTGACGGGGAACGTAGGAGATGTCATGGCCCATGTGCTCCATTGCCCACATGGCTATCCGCCCGACCGCATCCTTGCCATTGATGATCTCCTCGAGTGGGAAATTGGTCACCACCCAGATGAAGTGGCCGTCGAAGTAATGACGCAGCTTGCGGCAAGTGATGAGGATGGCGTAGAGAAGTTTCTCCACCTGAGTGTACCGGGTTTTGGCGTCGGCGAGCGCTTCGCTAATGAAGTAGATGGGCCGTTGGACCTTCAGGGCCCAACCCTCCTCTGAGCGCTCGACGACGAGTACAGTGCTGATGACCTTTGATGTTGCAGAGATGTACAGGAGCAGAGGCTCATCAGAGGTCGGTGAGGTCAGGACTGGCGGTGTCTACAGCAGGGTCTTCAGTTGCTCGAACACCTCCTAGGCCACGACAGTCCAGGTGAAGCGGTCAGATTTGCTCAGGAGCTGGTAGAACGGCATGGTCTTCTCACCGAGCCTAGAGATGAAACAACTGAGGGCCGTGAGACACCCAGTGAGCTTTTGGACTCCCTTGACGCTGTTGATGGGCCTAACGTTCCGGATGGCGGCGATCTTCTCAGGATTGGCTTCGATGCCCCGCTCGGATATGACGCAACCGAGCAGCTTGTCGGAGGGGACGCCGAAAATGCACTTCTCGAGGTTGAGCTTGACGAGGTACCTTCGAAGGTTGGCGAATGTCTCCTCTAGGTCCCCGATCAGGTCTGTGGACTTCTTGGACTTAATGACAATGTCGTCGACGTCAATTTCGAGGTTTCGACCCAGCTAGTCGTGAAAGCATTTCTGCATGCAGCGCTGGTACGTGGCGCCAGTATTCTTGAGCTCGAATGGCATGGTGACGTAGCAGAAGGAGCCAAACGGTGTAATGAAGGAGTGGCCGACTGGTTGGAACCGCGCATAGAGATCTGATGGTACCCAGAGTACGCATCGAGAAAACTAAGGGTTTTATAGCCAGCGGTGAAATCGATCACCTGATCTACGCGCGGCAAAGGAAACGGATCCTTTGGGTATACTTTGTTGAGACTCGTATAGTCAACACACATCCTCCACTCCCCATTCTTTTTCTTAACCATTATAAGGTTAGCGAGCCACTCGAGGTGGTACACTTCTTTGATGAATTTGGCGTTGAGGAGCTTCGTGATTTCCTCTCCGACGGCTCGGCGCTTCTCATCGTTGAAGCATCGGAGCCGCTGCTGCACCGGTCGAGAGTCGGGGATGATGTTGAGAGAGTGCTCAGCGACCTCCTTGGGATGCCCGACATATCAGAGGGTGCCCAGGCGAAGATGTCCTGATTCTTGACGAGAAAGTCGACGAGCGCGCTTTCTTATTTGTCGGAGAGTGCTGTCTCGACCCTCACCTTTTTGGTGGGGTCGGACAAGTCGAGGATGATCTCCTTGTAGTCGTTGGCAGGTTCGAAAACGTAGAGGTCGGAGACTTGGAGTCGAGGGCCTGATCTGACACCTTGGTCTAGCGGATTTCAGCAAGCTCAACTGACCCGAAGAGGGCCATGGCCAGCTCGCAGTTTTCTTCCTCACAAGCGAGCGCGTGCTGGAAGACGTAGTTGGCCCCCGGCATCTTTAGCTTGAGGTAGACGTAGTTGGAGACGGCCATGAACTTGGCGTAGCAGGGCCGCCTGAGAATGGCGTGGTAGGTATCAACAAAGTCAACCACTTCGAAGGTGAGCTTCTCGGTCCAAAAGTTGTTACGGTCGCCAAAGGTGACCGGGAGGTCGATCTGACCCAAGGGTACGGCGCGATACTCGAGAATCGCTCTATGGCAGAGCATGGCTCAGGCGGATGTTCGACCGCGAGAGCTTCGTGGCATTGAAAGTGTCGATGTAGAGGATGTTGAGGGCACTGCCGCCGTCCATGAAGACCTTGGTGAGGCACGTGGTGCTGATAACCGGGTCGAGCACCAATGGAAGGCGCCCCGGCTGCAACACGTGGTTGGGATGGTCGAATCTGTCAAAGGTGGTGAGCTTCACGACCTTTAAAGTCCTCTAAAAGGTATAAATAGATTTTCGTAATTGAATGAGCATCATAGGTAACAGATGTGATTGTAGGTACCACCCCGCGATTTCTACATTAATATGGTGGGCTTCCTCGATAGATGACAAGGACGATCCTTAAGTTCGAGGAGTTTCGAGAGCCAGTGCATTAAGGCTAAAGATATGTTAGAGAGTCTATAGGATCGCCAACACTATTAAGGAGGGTAGAGTCATTTGTCTCAAGTCATACAAGTGTTAGGAGGTATGAATGCACTTAGTTATCTTAGAAAGCACTAAAGATGACAGAGGAAGCATTTGAAGCGAAGCTGAAGACCGAAGCCCAAGTTTCAACCACAAAAGCAGTCACCGGACAATCAGGTGAGGTCACCGGATAGTCCGATGAGCCAGAAGTTTAGAGTCTAGAGAGAGGTGCTCTCTGGAGTTGCTGAAGAGAAGACACCAGACAGTTCGGATCGCTCGGGGAACTTGGGGGCTACACCCTATGGGCGCGCTCGTGCACACCCGCAGGATCAATCGCCGAAGCTTATCGAAACTCAGCCCAGCTCCGCCTCAACAAAGATTGCAAACGACGCAGGACTC
Source organism: Zoysia matrella (assembly GCA_001602295.1). Classification (NCBI taxonomy): domain Eukaryota; kingdom Viridiplantae; phylum Streptophyta; class Magnoliopsida; order Poales; family Poaceae; genus Zoysia; species Zoysia matrella. The sequence goes on along the minus strand of BCLG01001625.1, from coordinate 43,268 downwards.
GGAGGCTACCGTCGGGATTATGTACCTAGGGTACCTACGGACACAGTATAAACACGAAGGCCCAGCTATGGATTACGGCCCTTGGCCCAACTCGAAGCCCACGAAGGATTTTCGCCACATCAAGACCCGAAGAAATGACCCGACCCTTGGGGGTCGGATCCTCCCGAAGACGCCGCCTGGTTCCCAACGACCAGGCTCGCCCGAAGACGCTAGCCTGACCACTCTAGGATCGGGGTCGGATAACGACAAAGCCCGACCGACTCCAGGGGTCGACCACCGCCTCAACGGTCAATTTCTGACAGGTGAAGAGATTTCTAACAACGTACAGCGAGAGGTAAAGCAACCCGCCAGGGCGATAAAGCTGCTCAGCAGGAGGTAAAGCTGTCCGACGGACAATAAAGCCACCTTTGTCTCCTGTCGATGGACAAAGGACGATCGAAAGACACCGACCAACTGCTCCAGCGTCAGCGGGCGCCAGAGAACCAACTCCGCAGAAGACCGCGGCCTCACCCGTCAATGGGTCACCTTGTTTCGTAGGCGACAAGCCATGTAACCCCTGTTCGACCCCTATATAAAGAGGTACCAGAGGCTTTAGTTCGATAAGGTTCTAAGATTCACAAGTTCAAGCCATTACACACACCACTCACGGGTGCTTTTATTCTTGTGCGAGCAAGAACTCTTTCGCCATTGTACTCCTATTACGAGTTTATACGATCCACTCTCTCCTTGGGTGTATGGTATTACACCTCTGTGTTGACCCGAACCAGGCTAACTCTTGAATTTTTTGGGGAAAGAAAATTAAATATGATGGAAAATAGAAAAAGTGTAAAATTTAGAAAATGGAAAACTTGATGGTAAATAAGAAATTTGCTCTTAAACATTAAGGTCTAAAAGTCTAGAAAGATACTTATTCTGAGATGGAGTGAATATATATTTGTTTAATTTTGTTTATCAATAAAGGTATTTGAAATACAACTTATAATATTATAAATTTGAATTATTTTTAATAAGATGAATAATTAAAGATAAATTAAAAGGCAACAGTGATAACAATTACTAAGGAATAAAGTGAGTAAAATCTAACTGTTGGTTATGGCCAATCACCATCGTCACTCTTGACCGTGGTTTCTCTGTACAAACCTTCCTCGTGTCACCTTTTCAGCTTTTACGTATCCATACTTCTCTTAAAAGGCACAAGTTCGTGTGCCGGAGGATTTGGGATGTTGGATATCGGATAGTTAGGCTATATCTCTTAGTTCATTGAAACACCCGGAAGTTTCTATCGGTTTTATAAGAATTTTTCATGAATCAATTTTATTTAAAAGAAAAAATAGACTGTAAAATTTACAAAATTTCGACAATGGGAGCTTAAAATTTCGGCGATTATAAGCAATATATCCATCGCTCCAAAAAAAATAAAGCAAGATATCAATAGAAAAAACAAATGAGAAATGCCGGTGCCCTCCAAATCTCCGGGAACGGTTCCCGTGACGTCGACGTCACCGAACATCGATTGACATGTCAGTGACCGACACCGATGTCAGGGGATCCCGGCTCAAATCTCCGGTCACTGATCCGCTGGGACCCACTCATCAGTTGCATCGTTTCTTTCCCCATCTTCGTCTCCCGCAGGCCGCAGCCGCCGTTCCGCACTCGCCCGGTGGACCGCGTACGCGCCCTCGCGGCCCCGCCCGCCGGCGGAGGGAGACTGCTAGGCGGCCGGTGGCTCCCGCGCGTACAGAACGACGCACTCCGGCAGCACGGCAGCAAAGGGGCTCCAGCAGGTACGTCAGCACCTCCCACCGTAGCCCGTGGCGGATGCCCACACAGTTTCCAGGCATCAATTTTTCTATTCTTTTTTCCTTTTTCGATGGGGATATCATCATCTTGCTTAGCGTAAATAAGAGAGATTCTCGATAGTCATTGGAGTCTGGAGAGGAGAGTCAGTAGCGTCGTACATCACCTTCCAAAAATTCATTTCAATTCGGCGCATGTTGCTGCGTAAGTGCTCGCGTGGGCGTGAGAAGGGCCTACCCACTGATACGGAGGCGAAGACCGCGTCAGGTCACCGTTTCTTAGACAGGAGTTAGGCTGTAAGAGCGTGTGCCTGCCATTATCTTGGAGTTAGGCTCGGCATTATCTTAAACAGGATAGAGCGGTTTGGTGCCTTTTGGGGTGTGCCTGCCTGCCATTCGCTGCAGTGAACACACACAAGCAATTCACGCGCACACCTACACAGGACGGTAGCAACTTCTAATTATTCATGTAGGGATCAGGACCTGGTGACCAGTCTCCTCGTAAGATTTCAATGGTTAACTGATATTCAATTGAGAGGCGATAATGTTGTGGTCCCTCGAGTATGTCTCTTTATTCATTATCTAACAAAAATCTGTTTAAGTTGCTTAGATGTTTGGGTTAATTCCTTATCAGCCATTGAAAAAAGTTTGGGTTCCTTATTAGCCACCGTACAGTTTGAATTTTCTTATGAGCCATTCATTTTAACTTTTGTTCCTTAGTCACCACTATGGTCACTTTTGTTCCTAAAATGCCCCTTACAAGACAAACTTAAATTTGTGAGCACCGTAAATTCTTCAATAATTTTGTTTCAATTCCTTTAGTAATTTTTTCTCATTCAGTAGTTTTGTATTAATTCTTTCAGTAATTTTGTTTTGATTTTTTAGTAATTTTGTCGCATTCAGTAATTTTGTTTCGGTTCCTTAACAAAACAAAATTTAAAAATTACTAAATGAACCGAAACAAAAAAAATACTGAATGAGATATAATTTCTGAGGGAACCAAAACTAATTATTGACAATCAAAACAAAATTACTGAATAAAACCAAAAAAAATTACTGAAGAAATCAAAATAAAATTACTGAAGGAAATTGATACAAAATTGCTAAATGAGAAAAAATTACTAAAGGAATCAAAATAAAATTAATAAAGAAATTACAGTGCTCACAATTTAAGTTTGTCTTGCAAAGGGCATTTTAGGAACAAAAGTGACTATAGTGGGGAACAAAAGTGACTATAGTGGTGACTAAGGAACAAAAGTTAAAATAGATGGCTCATAAGGAAATTCAAACTTTGCAGTGGCTAATAAGGAACTCAACTTTTTTCAATGGCTAATAAGGAATTACCCCTAGATGTTTCCTCTTCCGCGTCCAACTTGTCCATCTGAGCAGCACCTTTACTTCCTTTCGCAGTTCCTCCACTCCAACCAAACACTTCGTCTTCACCTTCCACTACCTTCTTCCCAGGTCTCCCCTCCACCACGGCATGGCAGCCGCCGGTGCCATGGTTTTCGCTGGGAAAACCGTGGCAGCTGCGGTCATCAAGGAGATCATCAGCAAGTCCTTCAGCTACCTCAACAGCTACTTTGGTGCTGAAACCATGTCCGAATTGAAGAGCAAGCTGGATAAAGGGTTGCCAAAGATTCAAGCCGTGCTTGATATTTTCAGTCCAGATCAAGTCAAGGACAAGAGCGCAGCGTTGGATACATGGTTCTGGCAGCTTAGGGATGCTGTCGAGAAGGCTGAAGATGCCATCGATGAGATCGAGTACTTTGAGCTCAAACAGAAAGCCAAAGATCGCAAGGTTAGTGACTGGGGCTCCTCTTTAGCTAAGACTAAGAATAAAGTCATGAAGCGGGTTAAAGATATAAGGACTGTTAAAGGTTTTACTCATCGTGACACTCTCAAAAGGCTCAGAAAAGCTGTGGAGGAATTAGAAATGGCTGCTACTGGTGTTGCGGATTTTCTCACACTCGCAGACCACCTCAACAGGCATACTAGTCTGCAGGAAGATGGTTTCCAGAACAGCGATCGTGAGACAGGTTCCATGTTAACCACTACTGAAGTGTTTGGTCGCCATGACGAGAAGGTTTTAGTTCTCCAATGGTTGACTGAAAAAATCAGTGAAGACTCTGAAATTGTGCTTAGCAGTAACCATGTATCTGTTTTTTCAATTGTTGGTCATGGAGGGATGGGGAAAACTACAGTGGCAAAACTCGTATGCCAGGATGATGCTGTCACAAAGCATTTCGAAAAGGTAATCTGGGTATGTGTATCTGCAAGCTTTGATGCTAAGGCTGTCTTAAGCAAGATAATAGAATCTGTCTCATTGGTCACGCCTGATGCCAAAAGTTTGGAGGCATTGCAGAAAATTCTGAGTCAAACTGAGCTCTATCAAGTTCTTGCTTATCTTGGACGATGTATGGGAGGACAAGAGAAGTGACCAATGGGAGAACCTGTTTGCTCCATTGAGGGAAGGAAAGAATGGAAGCAAGATTTTGCTCACAACTCGCATGCAATCTGTTGCAGATTTAGCAGCCCATACAATGAACGCTCCAAATCGGTGGCTAGCATTGCATGGTCTGAAGGAAGATGAGAATATTGAGCTTTTCAATTGCTATGCCTTTCCTACATCATGTACTCAATATTGCATGGCCTTACGAAAGATTGGTGAGAAGATTGCGACGACTGTAAGAGCGTGTCCCTTGGTGGTAAAAGTTATCGCTTCACATCTAAGGAGCAATTTGACTTTTGATTATTGGAACAATTTCTTACATCAAAGTTTGAAACATTTTGACGGAAATAAAAAAAATATTATGGATGTTATCAAATTAAGTTACTTTCATCTTCCAACAGAGGTGCAAGCATGCTTTCGGTACTGCAGTATATTCCCACAGGGTTACGAATTCAACAAGTATGATTTGGTGGAGATGTGGATGAGCTCAGGATTGATATTTCAGGTTGCAACTGAATCACAAAGAAATCCACTGGACATTGGTGAACAGTACCTAGTTCAACTAACCAGAAAATCATTCTTTGATATCATATCCAAAGTCATACATGGTCGAGAATACGAATTCTATGTCATGCATGACTTAATGCATGATTTGGCGAGGTATGTCTCTGTGGGTGAATGTTCCCAAATAGTTGATGTTTCCAGCCTTGACAATGTACCATGTACAATTCGACACATACGTATTGAAGATATTTATAATCTTCATGTGGAAAAGATCAAGAAAATCGCTCTGATGGAAAATCTGCGCACAATTATTATCCTTAACGTTAAGCAAAGGAATATTAAAATGGATATTTTGAATACTGTAGAGGAACTTGTACAGAGCTCAAAATCATTGCGTCTATTTGAATCAACATTGTGCCATACATCTGGTTTTCCAGACAAACTTGCAAAGCTATATCACCTTCGTTTTGTGAAACTGGAAAAGGTATCACCACATAGTATATGTGGATTAGTCAAACTGTATCATTTAACGACTCTTGCTTGTAGAGATCTGATGAGAAAACCAAAGAAACTGAGATATTGGAAATTTTGACCACTTGCGATTTGTCACATTTGGATATGGATGGGCTAAGTTTCCAGTTAGCAGACTTAATTGTCTTCGAGTCTTAGTACATTACTATATCCAAGGAGTACAAGGTTACTCACTGTGTGCTCTTAAGGATTTAAAATATCTCCGCACGCTTGGTGTGAAGGGTCTTAGAATATTGATAAGCAAGAAGCTATGGAAGCAGATTTGAAGGGAAAACGACACCTGGAATTACTGTCTCTTGAGTGGTCAGGGTAGAGCTGCCCGAAGTATGACTGATGAGTTAATTCTTGACAACCTTGTGCCACATGTCAATCTCAAGGAACTGAGTATTTCAGGTTTCAGTGGCGCTAGAATGCCACCTTGGTTTGCAAAACGCAGTATGGAAAATATTACCATACTGGAGTTTAAGGGATTTAAATATCTTGAACAACTCCCAGTCCTCGAGATACTGACCCTTGTTAAATTGGAGTTGGAAGACCTTCCCAGCCTGACAACAATTGGGCAGGTATTAGATGTCTCAGTAGATGAGCGCCCAGAGTTATTCCTGCCACCATATCTTCAAAGCCTCATTGTAATACAGTGCAAAAAACTTGGGGAACTGCCTCAGCTACCTCCTAGTTTGGTGAGACTTCAAGTACATGAAGTCGGTTTGACCAAACTTCCAAGGACAGAAAACCGATGCCACGGGAATGCTAGTGCCATGTCACCCAAACAGCTGAAAATTGAAGTCGTTGGTTGTCAAAATTTAGTTTCTCTGGAGGGGAGTTTTTTTGAGCAAAAACAGTACATGGGCATTCTACATTCTATATATATCAGAGACTGCGTACAACTAGAGTATCCACCCTTGCCATTTGAAGAGATGAATAGACTTGAACATGCTGTCATAAGGAAGTGTCCACAACTAAGGGCGCTAAGTGGTGCTAAAGAAAATCTGCTGCCTCCATCAGTTCGACAACTAAACATAGAAAAGTGTGGTGACTTGGAGCTTCCCCTGCTCAAGTCATTGCAATGTCTCACAAATCTCACTTTTCTGACTCAAAACCATTGCTCAAACTTGGCAACCCTTCCTTCTGCCAGCGTGTGTCATAAGAATCTCAAGTCGCTGAGGGAATTGCAGATAAGTGGATGTGATAACCTGATATCCCTGGGTGGCCTCGGATCCCTTCCATTCCTAGGCACATTAGTTATCTTTGAGTGCAGTAATCTCGTGGAGGCTGCTTGGTCCTCCCAGACCGGATATGCATCTGTTGCTGAAGAAGAGCATGTGGTGGACCTCCAAGTCAGTACACTACACATCGACCTCCCCTCCCTGCTCCTCGTTCAACCACTCAAGAGCCTCCACCACACCCGAGCATTAATTATTGGTGATGCATCAAAGATGAAGGGCTTACCTGAGCAATGGCTGCTACAAAACTGCATGTCTCTCTTAGATCTGCAGATATCCAAAGCAGAATTGTTCCTACTGAGCATGAAGCACATGTCAGTTCTCGAGAATTTGGTCCTCTGGGGTACTGCAGAACTCAAATCACTTCCAGATCTACCCTTATCCCTGCGAGGGCTGCAGATTTTTAAGTGCCATCCAGATCTGGAGAAGAAAATTAGAGTTTCTGGAAGTCCTGAACGGTGCAGGATTCCCATGTCCCACGAGTGCAAATAGGTACCTCCACCCTTCCATTAATTCTCGTCCTCACATGATTGTGATTGCTTGTGTATCCAGAGTTTCTGGTTATTTTCCTCAGATTAGCAGCTCATGGACTGCTCTTCTGTGCTCTCATGCATATTACTTGCTGAACCAGTAGATTCAAGTTATTTCTTTGTTACTTTTATTCTGCAATTTCCCAAAGTTGTGTTTTTCCCCAATTTACACTCACTGATTACTGACTGCAAACTTCACCTTTGAAATAAAGTGGTTCTTCATTTTGGGAAAGGAATGCAGCAGGGAGACTTATGGTCATCTCAGGTACTACAAATTCATCGAGTGCAACATAATAATAATGAAAGTTTCATGTTCTACAAGTAATTTGTCTGTTGCATATATATAGCGTGCACAGTAGTTTCTTCACTCCTAAATGCATTGGTTTCATTAGTATAAGTGGCCCTAAAGACTTCATTTTGTTCAACTGTCTCAACATTGTTGTACACGCTCCAGTTAAAACCTATCGATTTTTCTTGGCCACAAGGATTAATTCTGTGGAAATTGTATTGTGTTGTTTTTCCATATAAGTTATCATAATTTACCCGTCAGAATGTTTGCAAAGAACTACAAATGGATATGGTCATTTAGACTCTGTACATTGAGGTCTTATAATTGGTCTAGTATTGTATGGCTCTTTAAAATAATTAAAATTGTTGTGTCATTAGGTGTATGGACTTTAATACGCTTTCGTCCTGGGCCAGCCAACAAAAGGATGGTTATAACGTTGCCAAGAAAATGCTACCCTGGTTGAGTCATTCGTAGTGTTGCACAGTCAAGGTATGCCTCATTGCCTTATGTATTCCCTATGTAGTAGAAATGCTGGAATTTAATTTGACAAGCATTTTTCTTCCAAATCCTGTAATATACTTTGCTTCCTCTCCAACCAGTATGATGCTGCCAAGCCATTCTTTCACTGCAGAATAGTTCTGGAAGAACGATGTGACACGATCACCAACAACTTGTTACACCATTGTTCCCCCTGATAATACTGTATTAAGTTGAGCACTAGGATGAGTCCTCTCAGGTACCATCGACCAACCAAGCTCATCATAAATTATTCGACCTTATTGTGTCTTGTTGTAAAAATCCCATGTCCTACTGGATATTGTTTCCAATTCTTGACATGACACGAGAAAAATGTGCCAGATGCTGAGTGACTAATTTATGCTTACGCATCATAATTTCTGATCATCACTGTATAAGGAGTTTCCCATCCCATCCTAACCATCAGCAAATTTTTCTTCATGAAAACAATACATCATGACTTTTTCTGTAACGATTTATAGCATGTGTATATGATAATAAGGCCCAGTTTAGAATGCATGAATTTCATAGGAAAACCGCACAGGAATTCCATAGGAAAAACACAGGGTTTAAGAAAATTCTCACGTTCCAAATAGGGCATAAACCTTGAATCTTGTTTTGTTTGTAGTTCTAGATGACCGATTGATCCACTAGTATTAAGTACTAGCCTGCTATATGAATGCACAGTTGTTACATCTATTTTTACAACTTCAGTTGCTAATGTCTGTTCAAGAATGTGATAATAAAAAGTAATTGTTTCCCGTTCGTCATGTCCTACGGCCATCTTTGATAGAAGATAATTCCAGTACTAGGCAAACCACATTAACAGGCATATGCAGATGATTTGAAGGGCAACATATTGGATCCGTACTTGGTCGTTGTTGCATAAGGAAGAGGAGGAAAGAAAAAGCTTAAAGGATGGATGTAGGCTATTGGAAACAGTGGTCGTGGAAGTATTTGCGAAGTTTGGGATGTGGTTCTCTAATAGAATTGAAGCATAGTTTCTGGTCTTCGGAGTTATTCCCGTTGCTTCTGATTTTTAGTCCTCGTTTGGATTTGTGAGTCTATCTGACTACTCTTTGGTGTGTATTGTTTCATTGTGTACACTTCTTGAAAATGTAGAGGCGGGACCTTTTTTCCGTTCTCTAAATAAATAACAGATGTGATGTACATGCCTACTTAACATCAACGCTCTGAATTCTCTAACTTTAGTGGATTTAGCCTCAGCATTATGCACTTCTTAGACACAAAAGCCCATACTGTCGACTCCCAAAGTCACGAAGTTGTGCCAGAACCATGGCCCAATAAAGAATTGAAGAGGACCTAGCAAGTGAAAACCAGAAAAATCAGTTGAAACTCTGAGACCAGCTCTCCCTGGAGCGACGTGCGGTTGATGATCGAAGCTGGAGGACATTATAAAATCTATGTTCAATGGTTCGATTACGTGCTCGAAAACATTTGTTAGCATAGTTGGTTCATTGATTGCCAAGCTTTTTATGTTGCAGTTTGATGTGACTCGTTCGAGTGAAGTCAATCTAGCTAGGAGTATATTGCTTTACTGATTCTTTAGTTTTGATTAATTCTTCAAGTATGGTCTGATGAGGTCCTCTTATCTTTATTTTTAAAAAAAAAAAATTGTCTGGAGCTGGTAGTATAACTAACCCGGCCACCAAATCACTGAACTCTTCAAATATACTAGTTTCGATACTCGTGCTAACTACGGTCTAAACAAAAATATTATTTTTAAAAAATAATATAATAATATTAAAATTTAAAGTTTCTCATTCTTCACCATTAATATTAATATTAAAAAAATGAATTTGTTTTGTTTTTCAACAACTTTCTTTGAATCTTATATATTTGTTTCAGGTACTTCTATTTTGTTAATGAACAATAGTCCTTGTGGGTCTAAGATCTGCGAAATGTTGAAGAGCTCGTCTGTTAGACTTGTAAGAGGTGTGTATGCAGAGATTTTATCCATCAGATTTATAAAAAAAACAACTTTAGATGCATTTTTTCATGTATACGTAGTCTAACTCATCTCTGTTGGTTACGTTTTGCCAAGTATACGTAGAAAAAAAAACTGTGTTTTTAAGAAGTAGATATTTAATATGTGCTAATCATGCTTCCATGAGATTGACCAAGCACTTACTGGCGAATGATTGTTAACTTTTTTAATTATTTTTCTTCTTGGCTTGTTGCTAGCTTGATCCAGCATTTGCCAAAAATTATTAGATTGCTTTGTTTCTGAAGAACCTTTCAAAAGTCAAATCTTTGATTCAGTCTGATTATTGCAGTATATCTTGTTTCAAAAAATGCATCAAGTCCAGCAGCCATTTTAGATCAAGTTAATGTGCAGCGCACACTGGACTTGTTCTGCTCAGGGTGGTTCGTCATTTTTTATGTTCGTTATTTAATAGTTTCTTAATTGAAACAGCTGCTTACAGCTTACCAATTTTGCGATGCGATTCTCTGAAGTGTTCTACGTCGGTGGTCATTTGCCTGGTCCAAATTGATTAGGAACGCATCACCAAATTTGTCTCATTCTCAGGCTAAATTGTGTTTAATATGATATTTGTTACGGTGATTGAAGTCAATAATAATTGTTCCTCAACTATTCTTTTTACTAGGGCCAGTGTTTGGTCACTTTTCTGTCCACCTCTCCTGTCCATCTTTCAGCTTGACCCAACTGATTTTAAACGCACAGAAGTCTGAACACCAAAATAGAATCGTCAGTCGTGATCTAGCTGTGAACATTTTTGACATTTTAAAATCAGCGTTTGATCATTCGTTTTATTAAAAAAATTTACAAAAATACAAAAATAAACAAATCAAGCTTAAAGTATTTTTAATAATGAATCATTTTACAATAAAATAAATAATATTTTTACAAATTTTTTAATAAGACGAATAGTCAAAGATAGATGCTTGAAAATCTGAAAATACACTTATTATAGGACGGAGGGAGTATAAAAGATGCACAAGTTGAGTACTCCCTCCGTTTTAAAATATAATTATTTTTAGGTTTAGTCAAAGTTAAATTTGCATCACTTTGACCACTAATAATACATAATTACTAATGCTTTATCATATAAAAATTATATTTTTTGATTCATTATGAAATGAGCTTTTATAAAAAGTATATTTTTATATTAGAAATTATGTAATTTTTTAAAATATTATTAAGTAGAAGTTGAAAGAGTTTGATTTTATCTAAACTTAAAAATGCTTATGTTTTGGAACGGAGGCAGTGTTAAGTAAAATTTTTGCGAAATGATAGCATACGTCACAACATATGGTAGGAAAAAATACTAGACACTGATAGGGAATAACATATAGTAAATTAATCCATGGTATAAAAAATCAATGAGAAGTAGTGATGAAAAAATAATATTGTATCATTACCTGCAGAATTTTTTTAAAACCATTACTTGCCGAATTTTTTTAAACCATTACTTGCCGAATTAGGCGGACTTCGATCGGTCACATCGCGAATTACAAAAAGTTTAGCGATAAGGTCGTTGTACCATGTACTACTAAAGAGACGCATGGAACAAGTCAATGCATTGCTATACTATTTTTTGCACAAATAAAATCCTATAACGGAGTGGTTTCTCATGTCGTAATTCAGGTGATGGAATGGCATATTTGGTACTCTCTTCATTTCAAAATAAGTGTCATTTTAGATTTTAAATTTCTACTTTGACCGTTTGTTTTATTCAAAAATATATGACTATTATTTATTTTATTGTGAAATGATTCACTATTAGATGTACTTTAAGCTTAACGTATTTATTTTTGTAAATTTTTTAATAAGATAAATAGTCCAACGTCAATTTTAAAAAGTTAAAAACATCACTTATTTTGAGATGGATGAAGTAGTTTTCTCTCTGTTTAAAAATTATTGCCATCAATTCATTCAAATTCAAACTAGTATTTACATTCCTAAATAATTAGTTAACGAAATGAATTCAGAACAAAACAAATTTAGCCTATAGCGGAGTGGTTCAAAATGTTTGTTGGTATACAGGTAGCTTGTAGCCAGGCCGACGACGACCTCTTCTGCATGCTTGTTGACGTGGTTTATCTCCTGCCGACCTGTGCTGAGGCTTTTGAGAAAGTTTTAACTGCGACAATTGAACGGTTCTGCGTCTGCCGACCTGTTTGTTTTTTCTTCTGCGATCCACACATATCTAAATTTAAGCCTTTCTTCGCAGCTGCGGTTTGGTTTCTGAACCGTATTCGTTCTTGATTGGAATACAATGGATTTATATGTCATTTAAACTATATGTATGTTTAAATCTGTAACTCTTCTAATTTTCTTGCTAAATTTATGTGTTTGGTTAACGTAAGTAACGAATTCATAGTTATTTTAATCTTAGTTGCGTTATATTGTTTTCTTCAGTTGATTTCGTTCTTACGGTCAGTACATGTGGTTTTCTTTACCTGCACTGAAAGGGTTGGAATGGGTGGAATTGATTGATTTTCAAACTAGGCTCGCCCTAACCAAACAACTATTCCAAGTCGGCCCATATTTTGAAACCAAATCGATCAATCCGACTCGTTCCAAAATACTCTGAGGTTATTCCGACAGAAAACAAATGAGCCTTAGGCATTATTCGGCAGCTGCGGAACCGTTCCTATTCGTTACTAATCAGGATCTAGTGGATCCATATATGTCACTTAACTATGTATAATTACTCTTAAATTTAATTTTAAACTTATGCTCCCTTCGTCCTATTTTAGTTATTTTTTTAACATTTATATATCATGTTTAACCTTTCATGTTATTTAAACAAATAAGCCTTGCTAAAAGAGTTCTACTAACAAAACAATTGATAATAGAATAACCAATATTTTTATAAAATTATTCAATAAAATGAATTGTTAAATGTGATTTCTAAAAGTCAAAAACAATATTTATAATAGGACAAATGTAATAGGAGTCACACATGAAACGTTTCCCTACAACAGAACGTAGAGCAATTTTCGGAAACACCAGTCAACCGTGCAAATCGGTCAAAAAAAATATTTTTTTTGCCACCCCGAAACAAAGGCTAAAATTCTCTAGTTTGACCGGTCGACCTCATGACCCCTTCTTCCATCCTCGCTGGCCCTTCCACCTTCGTCTACTCTTTCCGCAGAAATAGCACGGGCTAATCCGAGTAAAAACCGCAAGCAATTAAGCCATGCTCTTCCACAGCGCCAGGCTCCTGCGTTCCGCCTTCGCCCGCCTCATCAGCCTGGCGCTCATGTCCCTCTGCTGCTCGCCGACGACGTCGCCGTCGACTACCGTGATCCCGGCGGCCGCGCCCTGGCAGCAGCAGCAAGCGAGGCCGGCCAAGAAGCGGCAAGTGCACCCCCACCCCCACCCGGCCGTCGAGGACGACAAGGACCACCACCAGCTGCTGCTCGCGGCGCCGCCGCCGAGGCCTGTTCCCCCGGCGGCGTTCGTCAAGCAGGAAGAGAAGAAGACGACGGCCAGGGGAAGAAGGCCGCCGAGCTTGGTCATACCCCCGTCGGTGGCTTGCGCCGCCGGGGCTGACCCGTTCGGCGTGGCGGCGGACCGCGAGACGGATGTGGCGACGGAGATGGAGGTGCAGGGTGAGGGGTTCTGCCTCGCGAGCAGGCGAGGGGTCAGGCACGCCATGGAGGACGGGTATGGCGTGATCACGGCGGACGACATTGGCGAAGAAGGCACACAAATGGTAAACATGTTTTATCATCATCATCATCATTTTGCTTTAAACTTGTTTGGTCCTATTTTGAATCATTGCAAACACATTTTGCCATCATCAATATTTGGGAACTAGGCATTGATATGATCAAATATACTACTAGCTCAATCCGTAAATTCTGACACTTACTATAAAGATGCTTTAAACTTGACTAATTTGTTTTATATTTGTAAAAATGTTTTTAAATAAGATAAATGATCAAATATGATGATCAAAAATCAAAGTGTCAAGAATCTAGGGATGAAGGGAGTAATCCTTATGTTCAAAATCATAAATGAAGAGAGTACTGTAACAGTTACGGAATAGGATTGAGGAAGAATAATTGAATATCATATTGATTAAAAGTTATTAGCAAGGGGCGTTAGATTTGAATCAATTACACAAGCATTCTTCAAGGATTTTGCAATATTTCGAGTTGTTTTCACCCTGTTTGGTAAATGGTGATTTGGATTCATTATGAAAAAGGAAACTACTATGATTGATAACGAAGTAAAATGTAAAACAAAATGACTATCGGTTTTGAATTGTAGATGATTTCCCAAATTACATTGCATAAAATATGCCTGTAAATTAATTACTCAATAAAACGGGTGCCGCTTTTTGTTGTTTCAATCTGCAGAGAATACTTCATGATATCCGTGTGAATTTTCTCTTGGTCAGAATGAACCCGTAGGCTAATTTGTCTATTAGATTAAGTATGATAACTGCATTTGTTATCAATAGAACAACAATTTTAGTTTAAAAAAGTGAACTAACTTATTTTTTAAACTAGAGAGGTTCACAAAGTAACCTTAAGCACATGTATTTACACCCTTATATCAAAACATCATGAAAACAATGAGAATATGGAGCAAAATGCACAGCTTGCATGTGAACATGGATCGAGTGCAAAACAAAGCGAGACACACACACATGCAACACAGTCTCGTCTAATTAAGAAAACTATTTGTACACTTCAGACAGAAGCAAACCCAGTCCATCGCTTAGCTGTGACACTTGCAAACATACGTAGAACATTTTTCCTTCCCCGATCGCGGTCTTGGTCAACCGCAGCAATAATGCACCACGTACTACGGCCCTTCGCGTGACGTACAACCGGCTCTTGATAGCTTACGTGTAACAGCCACGTGCATATATTTTTCCAACGTTCCATTGCTTTTGTTCAGGCGTTCTACGGTGTGTACGACGGGCACGGCGGCCGCGCCGCCGTGGACTTCGTCGTCGACAGGCTCGGCAGGTACGTCGTCGCCGCCGCCGCATCCAGCCGGCCGCCGCAGGGAGATCGAGGTCGGCAGCAGGAGGAGGAGGTCGTGGCGGCGATCCGGTCGGCGTACCTGACCACGGACAGCGAGTTCCTCAGCCAGGTACAGCACCTGCGTTATGACTTATGACACGCCGTCGTAGTCGTCGTCTACAATTCTTGACCAAGTCTTAATTTGCATGAAAGAAGTAGTAGAACGATTGATCCGTGCATGGGGCTGGCTTTGAACGGTTCAAACTTTGGTGACGATTTGAATATTGGTTGGTTGGTTTGGTTGGGCGGCGACGACGATGGCGATGGCCTCGACAGCTACGGGACATTTCCCTTTGCCGCGTTGCTCCTGGCGCCATGCATGCATGAATATCAGGTGACCTGGTGCTGGTTTCCTCGGCCGCACGGCACGGCTAGCTGCCTGCTTCTCACTGCTCACACAATGCATCCAATGCGAGCCTCCATTAATCGGCGTAGTGTACATGTGAGGATTTAAGGAATTGAAGAAGTTCCAAATGAAAATTACGGACCAAAAAGAGACTTGTTTTAATTTGAGAATTTTCAAGTACTTGGTTGCTAGTTGCTGTGCTAAAAAAACTAATTGTTTAGCTCGAATGCTTTGTTTTAGAGGTTTGTTACTGTTCTTGATTTAATAATAACTGCTCATTGGAATCGATCTGATAATAGTTAAAAATAGTAAGTGTCAACTAAAAGATAATGTAAGTTGTGGATCGGTACCAAAACTGGTGAATCTATCTAGTACCAATTTTTAAAAAATTAATAATCAATAATAATTGAGGGGGGAGAGATACCATCTAAACTTCCAAAGCACATCTTATTTTTATGTACATTTTAGGAGCAAAAAATGCTTAATTTTTACTCTCTCCGTTCTTGAATTGATGTTGCCGTTGACTTTTAATACGTTTTATTAAAAAAATGAGTAAAAATCATATATTTTATTATAATTTAATTAATTATTATAGTTATTTAAATCACAACTTAAAATTTTACATATTTAAACTAACTTTTTAAATAAAACAAATGCTCAAAATCAAAATTAAAATTAAAAGTCAATAGCGACATCAATTTAAAAATAGACGGAGGATGGATGTATGAGCACAGTATCCGGTGGTAAATCGCGTCATAGAGACCAGCATTCTGCTTCAGTTGTGGCAATAAAACTAATCTTAAATTAAACCGCGGCGTACTAATGTGTCTATTATGTATTTGTACCCTCGCAGGCTGCACGCGGCGGCGCGTGTGCGGCAACGGCGCTGGTGAAGGACGGCGAGCTCTACGTGGCCAACGTGGGCGACTGCCGCGCCGTCCTCTGCAGCGGCGGCGGCGTCGCCACGGCGCTGACGAGCGACCACACCGCCGGCCGCGAGGACGAGCGGCGACGGATCGAGAACTCGGTAAGCTTGGTGTCTCATGCATTTTCGACAAAAACAATTTAACAAAACTCACTGCAGCCACGTAATACCAACCATGATCGAGCTGACCTTAATTATGTTGGTGCAACGCAGGGCGGGTACGTGAGCTGCGGCAGCAGCGGCGTCTGGCGCGTGCAGGACTGCCTGGCCGTGACGCGCGCGTTCGGCGACGCGTCCATGAAGCCCTGGGTCACCGGCGAGCCGGAGGTCACGCGCCGCCGCCTCACGCCAGACTGCCGCTTCCTCGTCCTCGCGTCCGACGGCCTCTGGAGCAAGGTGTCGAACCAGGAGGCGGTCGACGTCGTCGTCGCCGCCGCGACGGACGGGACGGCGGCGTCCGTGAGCCCGTGCAAGGACCTGGTCGCCATGGCCAGGGGCAAGGGGAGCCGGGACGACGTCACCGTCATGGTCGTGGATCTGCAGCGGTTCCTGAGGCGGTAGATGGTAAACCGTCGATCGACCGATCCACCTAGTTTAAGTTTTTGTTACGAGTATTTGGTTGTAAATATTTTTTTTTCCCTTGAAGAAGAGATAGTAAGGTAGGGCTGCCTTCCGAAAAGACTTGGATCGGATTTATCGGAAAGTGCAGAGAAGATTTGTAAAATTGCATCTATGAGCATTTATTTTTAGTGAAATAAATAATTACTCCATCTGATTTAAAATATTGTCAACATTTTTAATGATATCTTTTTTGTAGAATACATTTTCCCATATTGCGAATTAGATCCACCTAATATTGAGATTCAGTGTCCCTCTTATGTTCAGTGTGTTGTATAGATTTCGTCATCAGCAAATCCACCCACAAGAGTTCAATCAGCAGCGTCGGCGTCCCCTTACTCTTGTCAGTGCACGACTCACAAACCTGAGACAAATTCTTCTTCAAAGAAAGAAGCCTTCGGTTCAATAGTGAAATTTCTTCTTATCTGAATGAGAACTAACATTCAGAATGAGTCCTCTAACATGCATTTGCAACCGTAAGGGGCGTTAGGAATTACAATCTCTTCTCGGATCCTTTCTTTCCTCACTCTTCAGCTTGGGCAGCTGCGATCTCTGAATCCAAGGTAGCAATGAACTGCTGGCTTACATGCTTGGCGACAGATATCATATCGAAGATGACGGTTGGATCCAGCCCTGCACCTCCCCTCTTAGTTAGCCCGCATATGTGTCCATGCCTGTTAACTGATACCGACACTGCAGAACTCATCTGGGACTCTTCCTCTGAAGTAGCGTCGACAATGTACTGCCGACCCACCTGGCAAAGAAAACAAGCAGGTCATAAATCCAGAACAACAAAAGAAGGATACTAATTTGTATCTGAAACAAGGGCAAATCTATTGATGCAGGGAAATGAAAAACGAAAATGATTGGGTGGTGCTCAATGTGTTCCATGGTATCATATGCTTCCGGCGGAAATACAGGGCACTCAAGTGGTACAGAAAAACATATGAGCTATCCAAGCTTAACACGGTAGCAGATCAAAGTAAGTTAAACATAGTTTAAACTAGTGTCACACAGTCAAACACTATAAATAGTGTTATGCAAATATAAGGATACTGGACAGTGCTCATTACAGGAAATCACAAAACGTGACCATCCAACACCAAAGAACAAAAATGTATGCAAAAATAAGAAATACCTTGGTCAAGGTAATGATTACAGGCACACTGGAGGTGTCAAACTGCAGAAATTCCTCATCACTTACATCGACCTCAGGTTCATCATCAGATGCAGCACTAACAGAAACATTAACTTTTGGTATACCTGTATCACTCAAAGCAGCCTGCATATGCATAGAATGTTAGCGCCATGAAAGATGAAACTAAAAAATAAACACATCAAAGTCACCTTTATTGCAGCAGCTAGCGCATCAAGCAAATTGCCATCAGAACTGATCACGAGTCCATCAATGTAAAGATCCCAGCAGACCTTTCCATCAACAATAATTAGGGATGACAGATCAATTGCAGCACCTGAAATATGTTTTGATGCAGTATAGTCAATTGAATGGCAACAGGTTATTATTGGGATGAGCTCAAATTGAAAAAATAATATATACAAGCAGCTAGGGAAATAATGTAAAGGGAACCAATTTCTCAGAAGATCCTATGACTATAAGGAAAAATAGGATCCTGAGTAAGAGCTGCGACTGGGTCACACAGCCATGACTGGTCAGCAATTGCACTGCACTCAATCTGCCTTTATATGAAAATGAGAAAACAACAGTTTAAGTGTTTTTTTCACGTGTATATTCCACATAACACTTAATGTATAAAGTACTATGCCTCAAAGTAAATAGTCATGATAATGGCAATCCATAATGATGATATACGATACTGTTTTAACTGGTGTATATAAGTAAATTTGATAAGACTGGTGCCACACATCTATGCCAAAGTACAATTCACTTGTGGTTGATAAAATCATAACCTATTGAACATACAGCTAAAACATGTCATCATCTATAAACAATGACCCTCTCCATGTTGAAACAGCAGTTACAACTGATGATAAAATGAAAGAGAAGAGAGCAATAAAGTACTTTTACCTGCACCACTTTTACCACCAAGCAAACATCTTTGCAGGGCAACTGAGAGCTCAGCAGACAATTCTTCAGAACCTCGGCCCTAGATAAAATACAAAAATGGCAATCAGATAGGATAGAGTCAAACAAAACTTTCAAAAGTGAAGCATGAAATGGAGTAAAAGCTGTAAAAAATGCAGGATCCAACAACTGTAATGAATAGATAATACTAGTAGTTTATTTGTATCGGGCAATTGCTAACCAATGTATAAATGAGCATTTCACTGCAATCTGGAATCAAAAGTGGATATCATAAAGAGTCTTATCGAAAAAATCACTAGTGAAGATAATTACTAAAAAATATTTTATATACTATCATCAGAAAAGAAAATTGACGTCGAGGCACTGCGGTTAAGCTATTGCCTTGTGACCGTCATGGGTGTTTTGAGTTCTGGAATCAGCCTGTTGTGGAATTGAGCGCAAGCAGGAGCTACTTACACCAGTCTGCCTTCTTTTATCATCAGAAAAGAAAAACTGAGATGTGCCCCAACAAATTTCTTATTATCATGTACAGTCCATGGTCAGTGTGCACTGCAATGTGCTGTACATGACAGAGCTTTTCATAGTCAACAAGTTTTTTGCTTCACATAATTAGCATTCACTGGCAAAAAAAAAACGCATACTATAACCATATATACATAGAAGATCTAAAAGAACTAGAAATAAGAACAATAACCAGAGTGACATATGTCACAAACTTAAAAATACTAATGTAACAGACTGCTTTTAATTTTGGTTTGCTCTAAGTACAATAAATCACCAACCTCAAATGTAGGCTCAGCAGTTGGACTACAGTCAACAAAGATGTTAACTTTTCCTTTGTCAGGCTGAAGACTGCTTGGTCTCCCCAATTCAGCCTGCATATGACAATTTATAGTGAACCACAGAGAGACAAGTGGTGATAGGGCCGATAAGGACCAATATACAATGTCTAATAGTTTGTTCTCTAATTTCAGGGGAAAGTTTATGGACCATTAATATTAACAGATTAATCAATATGTCACATACTGTACCATAATCGATATGAATTACATCGCTAGAAGTTTTCTTACACCAGACTGAACTTATATACTGAAAAAAAAACATTTGCCCCTTTCGCAGCAGCGAAGTGCAAGAACCCTTACCTTGACACTAGCGATGACTTCAGTGCCCCCCAATCTAACACGAGCTGAGCCGTTCGCCTGCAAAAAAAACACCAATCCCAAAATATCGTGAAAACACACAGACCATTCCCGAAAGGAAAAGCAAGAAAAAGGGGGCGAGCGCGATTTAACGACAGAGCAAGTAGAAACCCTGGAACCTGCGGGATGACTCCGGTCTCGACGGAGAGCGCCCGGAACTGCAGCCGCCGCCGGCCGTCGGTGCGGATGTC
The DNA here is from genome assembly GCA_001602295.1 of Zoysia matrella. Taxonomy (NCBI): domain Eukaryota; kingdom Viridiplantae; phylum Streptophyta; class Magnoliopsida; order Poales; family Poaceae; genus Zoysia; species Zoysia matrella. The sequence continues at coordinate 23,051 of BCLG01001625.1, read as the reverse complement.
ATGCGCGATGCCGCCGCGGATGAAGTGCTTCTCCCCTTCCGAGAGCCCCACCATCGTTACCCCCTGGAGTCTGGACTCTGGACAAACCAAGGCCATGAGGCTTGAGGGCAGACAACAAACCAGAAAATAGGGGTGCAAATGGAGAGGCTGACGGGCTTCGAATGGGAGAAGCAAGCGCAAACCTGCGACCGGAGAATGGCTCGGTTCCGGTGACAGGGAGGGTGGTGACCTCGGATGGGGGCAGCAAGCCTTCGTCGAATCCCCGGTTATGTGGAGATGCTGCGCCGCCGCCGCTGCCGCGCTCCGGGAGTTCTGCTCGAGCCTTCCCTCTGGCCTCTGGGCGGGGCAGCGTCGCCGTCCAGCGTGCGCACCTCCGCATGAATCCGGCCCGGGCAAGCGCTTCCGGATTTCTAGCCCAGTTAGCATGTGTTCACGGCCCAAATAGCTTCCCAGCCCCCTTTATGTGCAGATTTGATCCAATAGCCGTGCGCAGCAGCATATTATCTTTTAGTTTTCTGATTTTTTTCTTTCTTTCTTTTATATAATTTTAGTTGCTCTTACGGACTCTCCGTTCCAAACTTATTGCCACCGATCAGTTCAAACTGAAACGGAGGAAGTGTAAACTAATAAGTATTTTAGTATACCGAAGAAAACCCTAGGAAAAATGAAAGTTTCCTAGGAAAATTGGGGGATTCTAGCAGCGATTCTTACTAAAAATGTTACTTCAGTGTCATTTGCAACCAAGGTTAATGATTTCATTTAAACCGCAGAAACAAGTGGGGGTCGTTTCACCTAAAACCGCTTGAAAATTGTTTCAAATTCAATAATAAAAATATAAATAAATGTTTTATCGAAATGCTACAGAAAACTACTCATTTTTCCAACTTGCCAAGCGGTTTTTCTTGTTTACAAGAAACGGTTTCTTTTGAATGGTTTTATCGGTTTTAATTTTTCAAAAATTCCAATTTTTTATAGGATCGATGAATCGAAGAATCTGAGCCGAACCAACTTCATTAAAAACTATGAAAATCTGACCAGTTTTGATCAGCTTTGTAAACCATGTTGTTGACGCCTGAAAACGCTATTACACACGAGCACGCAACCGTGCACCGCCAATAGGCCGCTAAGGGCTCTGTCAGTGAAAACCAGAAGTTCTGGTCTGTCAAACCGAAAGTTTCAGTTTTAGCAGATTCACAGCAGCACCTATAAACTTAGAGCTCGGGAGGGACCCCGTCGGAGCAGGAGCTTCCTAGGGTTAGATCTAGGTTCGGCAGGCCAGCTAGATCATCTTTAAACGCCGCCGGGATAAGAGAAGGAGAGAAATTAGGGTTTGGAAGAGAGCTAGGGTTTGGAGGTAAAAAAGTAAAGGTACATTAGGTTTTGACGATTGGGGTGCTCTCAGATACTCCGGCTAAGAGCTGGATACTTCGGTGAAGACTTAGCTAATTTTGCTAAAGTGAACCTGCACAAAACTTTCGATGTTGGAAACAGGAACTTTCGATTTTCTCTGAGTGTAATTTTGAGTGTCAACATATGCCCTCTGTTTTTTAGCAAAGCTAGCGTGCCAAAACATATTCCAGTGATTAAAATTACTTAAGGAAGATGAATGTATCAGCCACATTATGTTCTAAGAGTGATAATATTCTATCGGCCATATTTTGTCCTAAGGGCGATAATGCTTTATCGGCCATATAAACTTCTAGTATTGTCTAACTAGGAGCTGAACTTAATCGCTTTGGCCTCCATTCTTTCTTTAAGGGTGAAAGAGACTTTGACGACACAGTTTTGCTAAAGACATCATTTACTTCTTTAGAGTCTTGATTTTTACTCTCTTGATTACGCAACCTTTGCATTCTTCTCTTTTTGAGTTTGAGTTAAGCCGGAGGGACACCACCTCAGCTAAAAACACTTGTCCAGAGAGCAACAACTATTGTATTTAGGATTCTTTGGATTTAAAATGGGTTTCGAATCGATTCGATCATCTATAATAATTGGTTCTTTAGGTGTTTTTTTAATAACCACATCTATGCTTCCAACCCTAACCACATTGTTGGCTGGATCCGATCGATGAGGATTTGATCGATTGTCATCTAAAGGTGGCTTTGTTGACCGATTCTTTGAAACGGTATTTTGGTTCACATATTTTAATAAAAGGTAGCCAAAAGTAGGTTTGAAGTTTGTTTTTCTGTTTTTCACCTTTGGCTCATTTATTTTCCACCTTCCCACCTCAGGCTTTTTTGGTTTGAGCATTTTTGACTTCTGACCAAAACCAGAACTTCCGGTTTTTTCTGGCCAACAGGATCAACTGAAGTATGAGTGTTTTTGTCCCCGAGTCCAGAGGCTTTAATAGTGATTTTCAGAGATTCTTTACCATCCCAAGCCTTTTCTAACACCACTTCCCTTGAAAGATTTTTCGTATTTGCATTTTCATGCCTTTCTTCACTTATGATCACATTCTTGTCTCTAGTTGTATCGGCTTGTTCAGGCCGAACCAACACTTTTTACATTATGTATATCAACGGTATTAATGGGAAATGGGTGTCTACCTATTTGCATATCCGTAAAAGCCAATCGTCCTTCATTAATGGCCGATTGAAGTTGTCTTCAAAATAATTTAAAATTATTTGTGGCATGAGCGAAAAAATTATGCCACTTACAATAAGCGCGCCGCTTTAATCCATCTAGTGACGAGAGAGCAAGTGACATCTTAATGTAGCCTCCTTTATTCAATTCATAGAATATTCTATCACACTTAGCTACATCAAAAGTAAATTTCATCTCATCTTACCGATTTTTATGAATCGGCTTGAGAGAATCACAAAAATGAGGATTAGCTTTGGATGGACACGCAAATTCAGGAGCATAAACGTTTTTACTATCATCGTTCGAATCAGAATTATACTCAAGTAGATGCACACTAGGACGATGTGACTTATGTTATTCTTTTACTTCTTTACTTCGGCTTTCATAAGCCAAAGCTATTTGTTGCAATTGATTAATAGTAGAACAATCATGGCCCTCTAATTTTTCTCTAAGATAGCTACATAGGACATTAAAAGCTAATTCCGCTAAATCCTTTTCAGAAATTGTCAAACTAAAACATCAGTTTCTAGTACTTTTAAATATTTTAATGTAATCATTCATAGATTCATCATGCCCTTGTTTAACCGATGTTAAGTGAGACAATCATAATTCACTATCACCACAATAAAAATGATCATGGCTCTAATTGAGACCACACATGTATTGAATTAGGTGCAAGAGCAGTAAACCATGTAAATGCAGTTCCGGATAACGAAAGAGGAAACATTCTAATTTTAAGAATGTCGTTAGAGCTAGCGTCACCTAATTGTGCAAGAAACTGACCTACATGCCCATGTGGTCTTGCCATCATCCCTATTGAATTTTACAAAATTAGGCACTTTAAATTCATGAGGATATGGGAGTGAATTAAAGTGATCAGAGTAAGGCTTTCGATAGAAGCGTGCACCAATTCTAGGTTCTACTCCATAATGCTCCCTCAACATGATAGCCAATTGATCACGTAATTGATCTATTATCATATGTCCGACCATAGGCCGAATAGGTGTTACAATTGGCTTTGGTGATGTGGTATGAACAGTATGAGGGGCACCATAAGGATTTGAGATCGGCCCATGAGAGATTCCTGATCTTTGATGTGGTGGCACACACACTATATGCTACATTGTGAGAGTTGGGCATTTGCATACTTTGGCCATGTTGAGTCAAGTAGATGTAGCATGTATTACTTGAGGCGACGATAATGTTGATGGCTCATATTTAGTACTATTTTGCATAATGAAAGGATTAGCATCACTAGGTGAAACATTAGGGTTCCGGCCATCATGAGGATTGGTAAACAAATTAGACATATGCGGTGGTGGATGCATATCCTTAACATTACTAGTACGAGGATCGGCAAATGAGGGTTGTTTCTTACTTTGTTCATTACTAACCCTTAAGAGAATAGATCGAACATGACTTTCCAATTGACTCTCAATTAGTTGTTGTGTCCTACTCCTTCCGTCTACTTTTCATAGGCGTATTGCATCAAAGGTTTTTTCTATATTTGTTGGGCGCATTTTGATTGAGCTCCTCGTCTTGTGTGTGTGACGTTTGGCTGGGTAAAAAGTTACTCCTGCTTCGAAGTGTACACCGTGAATCAAGGAGGTGGGATAGCTTGGTGCATGCAAGAGCCAGACATAGTTGGCTGGCAGGTGGCCGCGATGTGACTTCCAACATAGATTTACGTGTGGCAGTAATTAGCATGGTGATCATGAAGCATGGCGCAGTGGTAGAGTTAAGCTCAACTGCTTCTTCTTTGGTCACTGCACAAGAGTCTAATACGTCTTTGAAAAATGGACGGAGGGAGTATTAGCTATAGATGCACTAACAGCTTGATCTACCATATTAGCAACATCACCATGAGAGAGAGGACGGGTAGCCATAGGGTCTTTCACCTCGGTTTTTTTAGACGGGAAGCTTAGGTTCTTCGATCTTGATGATGCCCATCCTTGTCTTCCAAAAGCATGAGGCATAGAGTCGTCGTTGTTCTTCGATATGGGCTTCAAAGGCTCTGCGATCTTCCTCTCCAAGATCTTCAAAATCGTGGCGATGATGTTCTCTTTGTCGATCTCGGTGTTGGAGTCCATGGTTGGAGTATATGAATTCGGTCTTTAGATCGACCCGAACTTTTTTCCCCAGCAGAGTCGTCAAAAAATGTGTTGACGCTTGAAAACGTTGTTACACACAAGCATGCAACCGTGCACCGCCGATAGGCCGCTAGGGGCTCTGTCAGCGAAAACCGAAAGTTTCGGTTTTGGCAGATTCACAACAGCACCTGAAAACTTGAGCTCGGGAGAGACCCCGTCGGAGCAGGAGCTTCCTAGGGCTGATCTAGGCTTGGTAGGCCAGCTAGATCATTTTCAAATGCTGCCGAGACGAGAGAAGGAGAGAAATTAGGGTTTGAAAGAGAGCTACGGTTTGGAGGTAAAAAAGTATAGGTAAATTAGTTTTTGACAATTGGGGGTGCTTTTGGATACTCCGGTGAGGACTTAGCTAATTTGCTAAAGTGAACATGTAGAAACCGGAACTTTCCATGTTCAAAACAGAAACTTCCGAATTTCTCTTAATGTAATTTTTTGAGTGTCAGATATGTCTACAGGAACTTCTGCCACTGTTCATCCGGACCTGTCCATGATCAGTTTTGACCAGTGGCGAGTGCAGGAGAGGAGAAATAAAAAAAAAAGAAAGCACCAAGCATCTTCCAAAAGGGAGAATCTTTCTCTGCCCGTGCTTGGAATATCTCTGCTGCCAATCAGCAACCTGAGCGGGTCCTACCCATGACTGATACAGTAGATGCCTTCGATGGACGTTGTTGGGCTAGTCATATGGCTCCCTTCGTAAATAAATTTAAGTTTTTCTATTTTCTGTGTTTTTTTTAAATTAAAATATTTTTTATTGAACTTAAGTGATCTTTGAAAGAAACTAAAAGATAAACCTATCTAAAATTTGACCTCCTTTAAAATGAATTTTTTTCTATTTTCGAACATCTTACGTTCTAAAGGAGCTTTTAATGTTCCACTTACTAACAAATGCATGTAACCTTTGCTATGTCGTCCCTCACCCACTCAAACCTGGATTGATGATGGCATCAACAAAAGGCTATCAAGGCAAAGCTTGTCAGTTGCGTAGCTTAGGGTTGAAGTACAGGTTCTCTTCCCTTCAAGAACAGTACGCATCCAAGCAATATCATTTATATAATTAATTAATAAATATTAACTCTGTGTAAACTACATACAAAACGAGCCAAGCCATATCAAAGAAAACAAATAAGACATCGCGCATGCATGCATCTCCAAACTAAGCGAAAGAAAAGGAATTTTAGTTTAAAGATCAGCTAGAGTTCTTATCCTATCGACAATAATTTAATAACGGAGGAGGGAGTCTGTGACATCTTCGATGAACACAATTAGTCAATTGTGTCAAGCTTAACTAATCAATTCGTTGTTCTACTCTAAACGGCTGTTGAGATGCCTGGTCAGACTATTAAGCTAGCTAGCCCAAGTGTTAAAGCATCGTTTAACCACAAAACCCAAAACCAATAGGGAGATTACGACAACATGACTACACCGGCGTCGATCCATCCAATACAAGATAGGAGTACAGATACTTAAAAATCAAAGACTCGCAACGCGCCAAGTAAACAAAGCAGGAGCCAGCCAGTCAGAGAGGAAGGAAAGAGCGAGGAGGCAATCAACCCAAGAAACCAACCACCCCTCCTCCGTCCATGGCCGGCAGCACCCTGCCGGTCCTCCTCCTGGCCGTCGCCGTCGCCGTCGCTTCGACAGCGGCAGGGTCATCCGGTGCCGTCTCTGCCGGCACCACGACCACCACCACAAGCAACACCAACAACGCGACGTCGCCGACGGCGTACGAGATGCTGGAGCGGTACGACTTCCCGCGGGGCATCCTGCCGGAGGGCGTGACGGGGTACGAGCTCGCCCCGGACGGCGCGTTCGCGGTGCACCTCCCGCACGCGTGCGAGTTCCTGCTGTCGCGCACGTGGCTGGTGCGCTACGACGCGCGCGTGACCGGCGCGGCGGCCGCGGGGAGGCTGACGGCGCTGCGCGGGGTCAGCGTCAAGGTGCTCTTCCTCTGGGTGCCCGTCGGCGAGGTGGACCGCGACGGCGACCAGCTCAGCTTCTACGTCGGGCCCGTCGCCACGTCGTTCCCGATCGCGGACTTCAAGGATAGCCCGCACTGCCGCGGGTACGACGACGACGACGGCGAGGCTGCTGCCTCGGCAAGGTGATCTGATTGTGATCAGTGGATGGGTGGGTGGGTGGATGAGCTTCAGATGATGCTGGCGCGGGTGCTTGGGAGGCTGTTGCAGTAGGTTGCCGTGATTCTTCAGCTGGTTCTATACATGTTCTTCAGCTGGTAATTAGTAGGAGTATTAGGCAAAAGATACTGCTGTTCATGGAAATTTGGAGAGAATTATTTGCTACGTAATCTTCTGGATTCAGCTTCAATTTCTTTTTCCCTGATTTGTGATGTCGTGATCGAATGATTATTCAGTGAGCAGTTCGCAGAATGGAACTACAGTTGTAGTGAAGCCTAGCTATCCGGCGACTCACCATGACGGATAGGACGAGAAGTCGGCGGCGGCGAACTAAAGGATAGCGGCCCTTCCTGCAACCTGTACAAGGCTACAAGGGATGGAGCCGGCCAGACCGCCAATGGCGCGACAGCGACGCCGGTTGCCCAAGTCAGCGGTGCCGCCGGCCGATACCAGTTCCACGCTGTCACTCTGAGAGGCCAAAGGCAAGTTCAACGCTTAATACTGGCCATAGGAATTGGCCAGGTTTTCAAATTTGAGAGGCTGATCAATGGCGAGTGGAATCTTCAGGCATGGAGAAAGACTAAACCGTAAATAATCATTTTTCTCGTACCGCATGGTCACTTTTAATATATATATATTGATACATATTAAAGTGAAAAAAAAATATTCATATCCATTCGCAGACTAGTCCAAATCCACTGCGGTACTGCCCCCTGCGCAGTCGAAACAGGCCAACGCCCTCTCGATCCGAATCTTGAAAGTCGAGACAGGTTTTTGTTTCGGCTAGGGATCGCCTGGCCATCTTCAATTATAATCGTTTATCGTCTCATATAATACGCGATCATATTGCATATCCATTCGCATAGACGTACATGCACCAGGCAGACGTCAACTTGTGCCAACCAGTATCTAGAATTGCAGCTCCAGAAGAAAGGGTACATCTACATCTTTAGAGAAGAAAAATAAAGTGGAAAAAGGATAATATAAACTAGTGTCTACTATTTATATATTGATACGAAACCCACTAGCCTGGGTAAGTATACCAACAGATGTCTTTTATTTTTCCTTTTTTTCTTGATAAAAGTGCTATTCGTCCTTTAAGAGTGTGTTCTTACATGACTCTTGTTGGAGGGAACTAAATAATTGTAAACACTGTTGTGTTTAATGAAGCATCCCCCGCTGCTCAATCAACCTGGTAAAAGGTCACTGAGAAACATAAACCTGGAATGAGGCAATGTACAGCGGGAGGCTAAGTGATTGTGAGAGTGCACCAAGAAACAAACACATGATAAAGACTACATGAAAATAAATTGCTACATTGCTTCTATTACATTGAGTTATAACATTTTGGATAAAAACATGCATCTATTTAACACAATACGATGGAAGTACAAGATCTAAAACTTGCACCACCAACTAATGCCATATTATCTGACTCTGGTCTTTGTGCACTCCTATCCACTCTTGCAAGGGTGTGCAATCCGTAGGTCAGATGCCAAAGGTTCTGCGAGAAAATGGTACACATAACACGCCAACCAAATCTGAACAGCCCGAGGGACCAGAGCATTACCGAGAACCGGAAAAACTCCAAACATTCGATGTTGATAAAATCGATCTATCTGACAATTAGAACTTAAATAAATCAGGACTATCACATAATAATCCCACAACAAATATAAATTCCTAAGATAGCTTCATGTAAACTTAAAATCAGAATGCAGTGTTATCCAAAGTCCTTGAGGCATTGATCAAGACAATTTGATGAAGATGTACAGAGTTTGAGAAGGAGCAGTTTTTTACAGAAAGGCAAGTAACAACATACAGTATCTTTCACTCCAAGGATTTAAGCAGCCTGAATAGACCAGCTGCTTCCCTTATTCGTGAAAATTCAATGCAGAATGCCTGTACCTCGATGAAAAGATCTTGAACTGCACACAAATAAACAAGCAAAAATTATCTGATACTAGTCACCTCAAAGCAAGAATTGAAAGGAAAAAAACAGCTAATGGCATCACATTAGGACAAATTATAGCATCTGATCAAACATCAAATACAAACATGGCATTATGACATCATTTTCAGCTCAAATGTGAACTAAGAAAGTTGTCCTAACATCATCAGTTAAAAAACAGAGCAATTAACTTGGCGAAATACAAAATGCAGCAGGCCAAAAGGCAACAGTCGTTGATTATTTCATTATATGTGAAATATGAAGCATAAATTACAAGTAGGCCAGAAGGCAACAGCCATTGATTATTTCACTATATGCGAAATATGTAGTATACATTACATGCAAAAAATGACTTGTATGATTATAAACTGTATCAAATATAGTAAGATCACTCAAAAAAAAGCAGCCAACTAAGAATTAAACTTTCACCTGCATAGGTTCCCAAATCCATATATGGAGTTCAGAGTCTGGTATCAAGATTTTTGCTATATTTACTATATATAGTTGTAGCATATTACATAGACTATCAAATAGCTAAATGATTTGCATTTTTTTCACAGACTGGATAAGCCAATTTGAGTATAAATATGCCCACAAAAGATACTCCCTCCGCCAAAAATTGTAAGTCATTCTGGACTGAACAACTTTTCTCAAATTATAAGTCATTCTCACTTCCCAATACACTTTCTCTCTTCCCAATACTTCTTTATCTCTATCTCTTTCCTCCTCGTTTTCAGCACATCCCACCTTTTTCACTCCTTAATTCCCGTGCCCAGCTCCAAAACGAGCTATAAATCGGGACGGAGGGAGTAGCAAATAGCTGGCATTAAATGATAAACTGTTCTGAAGAAGAAAGCAGGGTATAAAAAGATCCTGACCTTTGACGTTCAAGATTAGGATCGAGAGGGCAAAAATCTAAATATTTAACAGAAGCAAACCAAGAAAAAGTGTGCTAAGCATATAAGCAAACAATATACTCACCATTAATAATCTTATTCCGAATGAGACTCTGCAGAAAAACACAAACCAGTCTCACCAATCTGTTTTGCATGTACTTATCCTGCATTGAGAAAAGAAGGAATTAAGGAATCTTGTGACATGAACATTAATCAAATTTACCAAGAGATATTATGAAATGTTCTAAACAAGATAATACGAAAGACATGAAGCACAGCCTTCAAAGTAAGCAGTACAAGGCATATCTTCAGAGTTGTGGAACGGGAAGGGGAAAAGAGGGAGTATTTGGACAGTTTGCCTCACTAAGTAAAGGAAATTGGAGTTGAGTGAAGGACATATACTAAAAGATCTACTCCCTCCGTCCCAATTTATAAGGCGTTCTAGCCTCCTCTACTTTTCCCGAATTATAAGTCATTCTCGCTTTTCAATACACCTTTCTCCATTTACAATAACCCTCAATCTCTCTCCTCCTCATTTTCAGTGCATCCCACCTTTTCCACTCTCCTTAATTCATGTGCCCACACCCAAAACACCTTATAAAGTGGGACCGAGTGAGTATGATTTTCCTTGCAACGATGTTACCCCATTGGAACATGACACTGAAAGATTTTGAACGCACAAATTGAAATCTAATGCAGTGTTATGTGCCACAATGCCAGCAATGCTCACACGCCATAAATTTGTAGTTCCCCTGACAACAACAAATAGTGACCCGAGAGTATATGTGAATCAAAAAACAAACCTTAATGTTTTGACATGATTGGATACAATTTGAGATGTACTCATGAACAAACGTTGTAGGGAGCTCAACAGCTTGAGTAAGCCTGTTCACAACTTCCATGGAATGCAGGCTCATGTCCATATGCACAAGAACGTCAAAGTAACTATCAAAAACAAAAGGATCAGTACTCATGTGAAGGCGCAAACCATGACAAAAGAGCATAACAAATAAAATGTAGAGATATACCCAGAAATGTCAGGAGAGTTAATGAGTTTCGAAAGAACTTCAACGGCAATAAGTGGATTATGTTCTACAAGGTCCTGAAACCATAAATAATAATTGAGACCAAAGATATGAAATTTGAGAGAAACTCATAATCGGTGAAAAGTATACATACCGGAAGCTTCTGTGGTGTCATCCCACAGAAATAAACTAGTTTAGGATCCTTTGCCAGTTCTATTATGACTTGCTGTATGAAATTGAGAATAAATTAGGCTAATGAAAGCTTTGGTTCCATAAAATTATCCAGCATCAAATGCTATTGGGATTATTGATTCCGCAAGGAATAAACAATAAAAGGAAAATAAATCATCATTTAAGGGACTAGAAACAGCACGTATCCATTCATTGCAAAGCTCAATGTTATCTAGTAGAAATGTAGCAGTGAACCTCCTGTTGAGCAGGTGCAAGTGGACCTTTTAAGGCTCTTGCAATTAAATCTCGAACAGCAGCCCCTCGGCTCGTGTCAGCACACATGCTATGATCCCATAATAGCTCGTGGTTATTGTCAGGGTTCAGCCATTGCAGCTGTAAGTTCAGCACAAGTGAGATTATGTTTAAGGGAAATACTTGTGACTAATACCCGAGTGACTATTTTACCTCTCCGTCAAGTACAGGAAGTCTTGGGGGTGCAGGCCGAATCCATTGAGGACCCAACATTCCCAACGCATTCTCTTGGAGTAAACAAGCAAGAGAAGAATCTCTATCGTCTGAAGCAGATATTGATTTGCTTCCAGGTGGTGATATCCTAGATATTACGAAAGATAAGTAAAGGCAAAGGAAAATTTCCAGTCATGTGACTTTTGGGACAGTTAAATTTAGCTGTCCAACTATCACACATGCATGTTCAGAGGGGGCATAATGAACCCCAAGAATTACACGTTAGCTTCAGGAAGGAGATAACAGAGGCCACATACTCTGATGAAATTGCACGAATTTGAGGTATATCTGGATCCGGTACAGCACAACTAACAGTAGGAGCTCTGAAGCCGTTAGATTGAGGTTGAGACGGTACACTGTTATTGCCATATTGCTTCTCAAGCTGCTCCCGTGGCAATAACACCTACATAAGGAGATAGGTCCTGATTTAGGATGAAGTAGATGCAAAAATTACAGACATACTGAATTCATTAGGTTCCTTAATCAAAATTGAACAGCCTTTTACAGCTAGCAGCGCACCTGAGATACCGAAGCAGATCCTTTAATGTAATCTACAGCTGACTGGTTCAGAACCTGAAAAACAGAGAACACCAACTGAAATTAGCATGGATATGCGCTGCATCAACGACGATAAATGAAGAAAACGATGTCCAAAGTGTAGATTGCAGCTATTCAATTTTAATGGTTTTTTAAATTTAATGGTTGGCACACGAAATGACACCTAGTATTTGTACATAGGAAAGGAGAATTGCATGGCTATGACCATGGAATCATCATCACACACCTCAGAAAACTAAACTTATTATACAAATACAAGTCACAGAAACAGATAAGACCTCATTATTGTTTCCACTGGCTGATGTCAACAAAAGTTGGATGAACGCGCGTTCTGATCTCTCCGATGTTTCATCACAAGCTGCCTGCAGATAACAAAACAACTGAGGCTTCAGGGATGAAACTAGCTAGTTCAATGCGCAGATGTTGCAGGAATAAAATGATATAATAATGTATTCAATCATGTCGTTTGTCCTTCGTTTCAGCTAATGGAGTTTGGCAAAACTGCCACAAAACCTAGCCAAAATATTTGCAATGCATAGCTTTCAATCACAATTCCAGCTGATGAAAGAAAACGCTCGATTCCATTTCTCGTGTCACAAGTAGGAAAATAATATCCCTCAGTTTTTGAGGCACACAGGCAAGGGCACAAGTGATACCAAAAAGGTGTCCACTAATGAAAGGAAGAAGCCAATTTTGTTGCAGTTGCAGGTGTTACAATTTAGAAAATAAATGAATCGAGATCCTTAGCCAACAGAGGTATAGGGGTAACGACACAGCTGTTACAGAAAGCAAAAATCAAACTGCAAAGCAAAGGTGTACAAAACAATTGTAACTGATGAACAGTACTTGAGGAATGTTTGGTTAGAACATGGACCTATTCAAAATTAGTACACCAGGGAAGGCCCATTCATCAGTTTCTACACAAAGAGACTAGACCAAACATTTACCACGTGTAATTGCAAGGATTGTCTTATTTTATGCTAGACAATTAGAGAAGACGCTGACCAAATGGGAGCTAAATGTAATATAGAAGTATAGCACAAAACAGAAACAACAGTTTTCACGAAAGGAGTTCCCAATCAAAATGGATTCAAACAAAGTAAACTCTTCATCCACATAGCAAAGAGTAAAAGGCCTCAAATCCGAACTTTCTATTACAGGTTTTAAATCACAAGAGATACATGTAATCGGCAATGTTTGGGTACCAGAGCCATACATGTGCAATTTAAATACAAAGTAAATGATACATGATTTATGCTCTAGCAATTAACAAAATATGGAAGGATGTTGTGATTGCGCTTATAAATGAAAAATAGAAAGGAGGTAATTGTTTCATGATGGTCTCGAATAAAAATTAATTGAGAAGGTTTACAGCTTACGTTTAACAACAGAGAAACATATGGATTTGCTGGCTGCGAGGAATAGCTCTGATGGAGAATTGCAAATGTAATTAAACGTCCGGTTGGATGGAGCATCTTCTTGTCCTAGTTAAAGAGCAACAAGTATGTCAAAGCTTGTCCCAAAAAAAATCAAAATAAAGGTATATCGAAATATATCATGACCAATGAAATGAAGTACAATTAATTCAAAAAATCAAAAAAAAATTAATTTCATGGGGCTCCAAGAATCATGGAACTAAGACGTCTTTGCCATGGTATTTGTGAAGCGCACTGTCTTCCCATTTCCCAATGGATTGCACACATAAAAAGCAGTCCGGTGCGCATAGCTCCTGCTTGCATAGGATCAGGGGAAGCGTCCAACCAATTTGAGTATTTTGTACACATCCTTACCCTGCATTACTGCAAGAGGCTATTTCCAAGACTCAAACCCATGACCTCATGGTCACAAGGCAACAACTTTACCGCTGTGTCAGAGCTCCCCTTCAATGGGTAGCAGACATATGGAAGAAAATAGACGGTTGCCAAACATTCTTCAATAAAGAGATGCTAATATTTCCTTCTCATTCCATAACCAACACATAGTAAATCCAGCAAATATAGACCATACTTGTACATTCTTGTAACATCAATTTAGTAGTTTTACTCAAACAAACACTAAGGACACTTATGGGTACTCTTGTTCATGTCACATGGACCATTCAAAACACTTATGATATGTTGATCTGTTATGTCAATAAAACAAAGGTAGTTCTACAGAACAAGCGAAGGCAAATCATCCTTGATCAAACAAAATCATTGCCCTGTATAAACCCTTCCGCATTCCGATGGAATTCCACAAATGACAGGCTACAGAAAGATGAGGCATGGAGAAATCATGAATCTGATTTGTGTTTCCTTGTCTACCATGAACCCTAAACATCAACTATTCAAGGTAACCAGAGTTAGTAAGTAGCTAGACGTGGATTTAAAGATCGAATCTGGAATCAGTACAGACTACAAAGCGTCCTCAAGGTCAAATTCACTCGAAACTTATCAAGCTAACAGCATAAAGACTATGCAAATTACAAGGAGAATAATGCTCATATGGAGACAAAATCAGGGGTACGTTTGGTTTGTCTTCACGCCTGCTGCGCCAATTGTTGTCTCACGTTTTGGCGAAGGATTTGGCTGCTGCATTATGCCCCCGCGCGGGCAAAAAAAAAAATGAACTAAACGTGGGCACGCCCATTGCGGATGTCGAACCAAGCAGCGGCCAAATCCACGCGGTCACCTCCAAAGTTTGGCGGTGTGCTTAGCTTTGGTGACAAACCAAACGAGCCCCAGAACCGTGAACCAAAACCTGCAATCCATCCACCCAGGCCAGATCAACGAATTCAAGTTTCAGAAAGGCGACTCCACCGAACCTGACAGCAAGAAAGTGGCCTAAAGAAGCCCACGAATCTGAGCTTGATCAGACCACTCGCCAGTCTACCCGACGCCTAAACCCCAAGCAGCAATTTAAATCGCAAGAACACAGCAGCGCGAGTCGCGACGATCCACTTCTGTAACCCCCATGCTAAAACGGACCCTCGAACCAAAACCCACCGAATCTGAGTACCCAGCACAAGCCCTAAACCCAGCAACTCAAACTAGTCCCCGATCCGTTTCCCGCCGCTGTCGGGCCCCCGCCCAATCTGACGAGACGAAGCAAGCAGCCACTGGAGGGAGGGACGGAGCTAGAGGAACCCCGGGGGACGGGAGGCGGGGGGCAGGGAGAAGTGAAGGGGGAGGGGAGGGGGGCTACGGCCGCTTGCCTCCAGGAGGAGCCCGAGCGTGGCGCAGACGCGGAGGCGGCGCTCCCGGGGGAACCGCGAGAGGAAGTCGGCGACGACGTCGGCGAGCGGGCGCGCCGCGGCGGCGAGCAGCGACAGGAGCTCCGCCCGCTCCTCGGGCCGGAGCGTCGGGACGGGGGCGCACGACGACATGTTCGCCGCCGTCGGGGGGTGGTCGCGGTGGCCGTCGGCGAGCGAGACGGCGGCGAGAATTCTGGGCGTGGTTTCTTGGGTTCGGGTTTGGGTCTTTTGGATCGGACGCGTGAGGGCGAAATGATTATGCACGCACCAGGCTCCATTTCTTTTCGTCTGCCGGATGGTTCGGGACGTGCTGCTCCGTTGGGCTGGCTCTCCACGGGTTTGGGTCGGGCTGCTGTGGTTTCTCTGCCGAGGGTTTCATGGCTTCGATTCGTGTAATTTATCAATTAAGAACGTGTTTGACATAGCTTTACTTTACTATAAAACTGGTTTGTTTTAAAAAAAATTAGTAGAGCAGCTCTTTTGTAAAATTGAAGTTCGCTGTTGAAATGTTTGACTAGATGGTTGTAATTTTAGTTTCATGAGTTGATTGTCCTTCGTACTCTCAGTGACTCAAGTATTATTAGAAATAATTAAATCAATTTATTTATTTTGTATGAGTTGCTACCATTAACCCAAACATAAGGACAAAAAAAATTTACTTTTCAGTTCAGACACCGAGTAGGTTATACAAGTTATTTTATAAAAAAAAATCTCGTGCTAACGTTAGAGTCAAAGAGAAATATTAACTCAAATTGATAATACAATAAATAAATAGAGATATGCGAGTCATTTTTTATAGCAAAAACGAGCTATCTTACAGCATACACAAAAAATAAATTGGTCTAGAATTCTTCCAAGCTTGAGCTGATTTCAGATGGCGTTCATCACGCTTCACAAATCACAATATGAAAAGAAAAGTTTAAATGCATGCAAGCACATCCTTCGCTGGCAGAAAACAACACCGCCTTGGCAGTCACCCTGGCAGTCACGCTGTGCGCCATCGGATTCAACCAAGCTAATCCTGTGGCTTACAAGCCTGCTACAAGCCTTCGCCCTTATCCTTCAAAGGTATAGATGTCCAAATGAGTCGCCCGACACCGCTGACCATATCTAAAATAGTCTGACACGTTTTAATTTCGAACCGTCACGGCCCAGTTTATAATAAAATCGTGCCGTGCTAATCCATGAGCTCAGACTTCGGCCCACAGCCCGGCACGAAATTGCTTAATCGTGTCCAGGCCGACCAAAAAGCACGGAGGCACGCTAGGGCTCGTAGCCGCGCCTGGCTCAGCCGCCGCACCGCGCCTGACCACCGCCGTCCCGCCGTGCATAGCCGCCGCCGCCGCCGCGCATGGAAGCTGAGGCGCCGAGGCGACCGGGAGATCAGGTGGCTGTGAGATGACGCTGTCACGAGACTAGTCGGCGGGAGACAACGTGGCTGTGAAACACCGACGGGAGATGAGTTGGCCGGGCGACGTCCTGGTGAGGTGGCTGCGAGAAGCGACGAGGTAGCCAGGTGACGCGATGGCGGGCGAGAGCCAGGTGCGCGAGGCGGCGACTGTCGAGGACACCCGAGTGGGTTGGGAGTTTTTATTTGTCCCTTCGGCTAGGGTTGCACTAATGGGCTGCTAACAGGCCGTGATGTGCTGGGCCATTTTCAGGTTTAACTGGGCCGCGCGACTAATGGGCCGTGCCGTGCCGTCCAGTGGGCCGAGGTGTCGGCCCAAACACGGCCCGAGCTGCGTGCCGGGTCAGCACGGGCCCGATTAATATTGGGCTGTGCCGAGTTTGAGCCGCGCTTTTTTTTTTCATGCTTCGTCCTGGCCAGTTAACCCGGCCCACTTGGACATCTATATTCGCAGGCTGAAGACAGCACCAAGCTTTCATCTCACTCGTTGTGCTTTGCCCATTCGGCCGCCGCAGGCCCACAGCGTTGCTCCGCGTGCTCCTCTCGCCTTCGCTCCCCCCTCTATGGCTGTAGATCGAAGACGGAGAGCTCGTTCCCGTCGCTATGCCCGATTGTTTCAGCTTGTCGCTGCTAGTGCTCGACCAGATTAGGACAACCGTAGGCGCCGCGAGCTGCAGCTAGCCAGCTAGTTACCCCTGTGATTGGGAATTTGGATTCCACGAGTTGTTGCAGGACTGGTATTCTCGTGCTCCGGCATCCATGGCTGCTAGCTGTGTGAGCTTTTTAGACGATGAGCAACTGGGCAGTCTTGCAATTCGTACAGGTCGCTTCTGCAATCCGGCGAGGAGGCGGAGACTGCAATAGCATAAGCCCTCCTCCGGATCCGCGTGTCGCCTGGTTGAGGTCGTCCTAATCTCCACGCCGCCCGCCTGCCCTTGCCCTGAGTCGCGCGCCGGATCGGGTGGCGCGGCCGGCAGATCAGGTGGTGGCCGAGCGCGGCCGGGCGCCGGCGGGGTGGATCGGGCGGTGCGCCGACCGGACCTGGTCGTGCGGCGACCGCAGATCGGGCGCAGGTTGGCGGTGTGCCGCCGGCTGCGGGCGCGCGCAGGGTGCCGCCGGTGTCGGGCGCAGCAGGCGCGTGGAGACC
>BCLG01001624.1:66226-95936 GCA_001602295.1 Zoysia matrella | reverse complement strand
GACGAGAACCCCCGCGCGGCCACCTCCGACCTCCTCCGACCCCACCCCGATGAGCCCCTCGTCCTCCTCTTTCGTATAAGCCACTCCACGTCGAGATCCGAGCCCCGGTCCGCGTCGGCCGGAAAATCGGACGGTTCACGCCAACCCCACCCCCCCTGTTTTAAATCACAGCCGCCCGATCTAAATCCAACCGCCCACAGTGAGCCACGTTGCCCCACCAATCTCACCCATCAGATCCAGATCCGACATCCCACATTGAGCCACGTCACCTGAATAATCAGATCCGTTAAATTTAAAATCAACGGCCTAGATTAATTTCCGAATTATAATTAAAAAAAATAAATTAGATTCCTTCTTGCGTCAGCACGACCTCAGCATGACGTCAGCATACCGATTTAATTAAAATTAATTAGATATTAGGTTAATTAATTTCGGTTTTTTTCCAATAATAATATAATCAATAATCTGGAAAATAATTAAAATAATTATTTAATAATTTATTTAATAGTTATTTAATAATTAATTATATTAATTAATTAATAATTAATTATGGCACTTTTACAGAAAAGCCCCTACACTTAATTTTAATTACAAATTAGTCCCTGCCAGAATGACAAATTTACATTTTAGCCCCTGAACTTTTTGGTAATTACAATTCAGTCCTTCAATAAATTGGTAAATTACAAAATAGCCCCTGAATCTTATAAATGCCATAACTTTTGATCCATAACTCCGATTTCAGCAAATAATATATCAAAACGATCGTAACAGAATAACCTATGCATTCATGTCGTCATCATACTGATTTTGTTCTGTTTTGTTGCATTTGTTTGATTGTTTGTGTCCTTGTGCGTTAGGCGACTTCGTCCCGGAGCTGCAGTTCGTCGAAGACTTCCAGCAACAAGAGTTCGAGGCCGCCGACTTTTACTCCCAAGAGCAGCAAGGCAAGTGTCCTTGACTATCTTGCGCCTATTTTCAAAACATCTATCTTGTAGTTTGTATGCTTGTGTCAAATTGATTGCGTACCTATTAATAGAAATTCCTAGCTTCCCACATTATGCCTTGTCGTCTTAGTTTACTTTACTGTTGGGTAGATCACATGCTTAGATTGCTATTGTCGGGTTGGGTATATTTAAATGGATCATTATACATGCTTCACGAGGATTAATGGGAGATTAATAGCAACTTGATAGTGATGATTTAGGCGATATGGTTGGTGTACGACTGTGTGCAGGGTTACTGGCACTGTTCCTCGGTAAGTTATCTTCCCAAATCTAAGGACCGGTTCGTGGAGCGACCACCCATGTGTTCCGTACAGCCACGATGCCAAGAATGGGCGCGGCCTGGCGTAGTAAGTGATGAAAACCAGTTCTGTGCGTACCAGGTGGTGGAGCGGGGAAAGCGGGTTACGCCTGGATCCGCCTGGAGAGAGATGTGTGGGGAAGGGAGGGTTACTCCCGGGAACCATTCGGCACAAGAGGGGGCCTCTCGGGTTCCGGTTAGTGCCCGACGGGTGAAACCTTAGTGGGCACGTACAAGCTGGCGGAAGTCATGGAAAAGCCTTGTAGTGATCTCTTGGCCCTCACACCAAAGGAAGTGTGCGAGTGCGACGGCACAGGCATAATGGAGATTCTTTTAATCACCTGGCAACAGGAGATGAAATCACTACTCGTGGAGAAATTTGTACAACCTCTGCAGAGTGTAAAACTGTCTTGACAGCCGTGCTCACGGTCACGAGCATTGCATGGACCCTCACATGATTAGCGGGAATTAGTAATGGTATTGGTATTGGTTTGGGTTGGTGAATCACAGTGGGAGACTGTGATTTAATGCTGTTATTCATTTTACTGTTCATAGGTACGAAATCTTTCACTTAGTAATTAGGTGCTTAATAGGAATTGTGTGTCTCTAATATGTGCTTTTATGCAATTGAAACCTATATTGCCTGTTCCTTGATAATTGCCACATGTCATATGCCTCCCACACTTGCTGAGTACACCCGTACTCAACCTTGCCTTTATATTTGCTGCTCAGTAGAGGGAGAACCTTGGGAGAACTTTGAAGACCCTGGAGCCGACGTCTAGGCGAGCTATTCGGTCAACTGCCTGTGGAGCCCAGAAGCTTTCGTTTCGTTTCCGCTGTTTGGTTTGTAATTTGATAAGACTCTTAGTCTATTCTTGTAATAGTTAGTTATTCGAGACATTGTTCTATTTGTCATTAATGAAGTCACTTTATGTATGAAACTTGTTTCTGAGCATACATAAAGGGTCATTCGGTTTTAGTCATAAAACCGGGTGTGACAATTCTTACTGAGGGATTGCAGAATTCTCCCAGTGAAATTGTCGCCGGTACCATACCAACAATTTTTTTTAATATCTTAGACATACTACTCCCTCCGTTACGAAACGCTAGAAATAATTTTAGAACGTAACAGAGGAAATATATTATATCAAACTGATTTTATAAGCCATATATATAATACTCTCTCCGTTCAAAAATATAAGCATTTCTAAGTTTAATCAAAGTCAAATTTTTATTACTTTGATCACTAATAATATATAATTAATAATGTTTGATCATATAAAAATTATATTTTTTAGATTTATTATAAAATAAGCTTTCATAAAAAGTACTCCCTCCGTTATTAAAATGGCGTTGTCGTTGACTTTTACAATTAACTTTAATCATTCGTGTTATTCAAAAAATTTACTCGAATGCGAAAAATTTTAAGTTGTGATTCAAATAACTTTAATGATAAATCAAATTATATCAAAATATTTGAAATTTATCGAATTTTTTTTGAATAAAACGAATGGTCAAAGTTGAATTTAAAAATCAACAGCAACATCAATTAAAAAACGGAGGGACTATATTTTTAGATTAGAAATTATGTAATATTATAGATATTATTAGTAAAATTTAAAATAATTTAACTTTATTCACGTTTAAAAATGTTTATATTTTAGAACGGAGAGAGTATATAATTTACATATAATGTGTCTCACGTGCTCTTTTTTATTAAAAAAAAATTGGACTTTGCTCCTCTGTGCTGCTACAAAGATGTGGTCCAGAGAGTCCTTTCTTGGAATAGGCGTGGTAGTTTGCTCCGTGATGGATATCGACCGTGACAACCAGGCTAACTAACGAGGCAGTGTGTGCATCCGAGAAACTCAAACGGCTGGACGTGCCCGAGGTTGCGTTGCTTTGTCGTATGTCTAGAGTTGACACGGTGAGATCATTGTTCAATAAACATATTAGTACAAAAATGTAGTACAGCTGTAAACTTTTTTTTTTCTCCAAAGAGCATATGCATAGTTTTTACTCCGTTGCAGTAGTACTTATATTGTGCATCTACGCTTCCCATACTCCGCTCAAAGTAAGGTCTTGTTTGCAACACGGTAATTTCTCTTGTTTTTACGTTTTTTTTTCTTGTGAACTTGATTTTTACGAAATTACTATATTCCAAACGGATTTCAAACAAAAAGAGATATAAAGATTGAGATTTATTCGAAATAGAGAAACTGTAATAGAAATAGAAAGAGAGAAAGTTGTAAGGAGAAGCGAGAATAATTGAGATTTATTTGAAATAGAGAAACTGCGTAGAGAAAATTGTAATGAAAAGTGAAAATTAAAAATATCGAGGAATAAAATTTGAATATTTGAATGACTTATAAAAGTGAATTTTTCTAATGAGATGGAATCACACTAATGTGGAGTAGTACATAAATCTTTCTTTCTTTTAATTCCAGACAATCTGACCGGGGGCAGTGAAGTCAGCTCGGACTCAACGAAAAATAAACTGAGAAACTGAAGAACTCGACGAAGTCAAAGACAAAATCTGGATCGCCCCAAATAAAGAATTCTGGATCATCGACTAAAATACATTGTCGATGCGCATCTTGGAACCCCAAACAAGATCTCAAGCCAGAAAGGGGATCGCAACTGATCTTGGAGGGCAACGATAAAAAAAATACAAATAAAAATAACAGGACCAGCGACTCGATAATAAAAATACACATAAAAATAGCAGTACCAGCAGTGGCCTAAAAATAAATGCAACAGAACCAGGGACTCGCCTACGTGCTCATCCTCGGCGGCCACAGCAACTGTATGTATTTTGTCAGTATCACAAAACTATACATTTAAATCATATTTTCGTAAAACTACAGATTTTATATCTAATTTATCATAAAACTACGGATTTTATATCTAATTTATTATAAAACTACAGATTCTTACACATATTTTTTTGAAATTACTGTATCAAATATGTAGTTTTCTAAAATTCTAGTTTAAATCTGTAGTTTTGTGATAATATAGATAAAATACATGTGATTTTGTGAAATTTACTCAAAGAAGAAAGTTGGAAACTTTGTAATAGTAACGAATTTCTACTGCATCTACTATTCCCGCTATTTTGATGCAATTTTACTCTGGTGGGAGTTTCCACTTTCCAGTTCGAAGCAAATTCCAATTTGTGGGCGGCTCACCTAACTCGCTGAGGTCCAGGATTCCAGCCATCATAGGTCCGCTCGGCCTGCAGCTGGGCAGGACGCCTAACAGTGTCCTGTCTCCCTCTCCCTCTCCCTCTTCTTCCGTCTCCTCTCTCTCTCTCTCTCTCTCTCTCTCTCTACTGTCCTCCTCGGCCTAGACTTTCTACTGTCCGCCGGCCGGATTCGCCAACTGGAGGCGGCCCACATCGCCGATTGTCGGCCCAGGTGGCCAACGTAGCATCAAATTCTGATCTTATCGAGGTTTCGGTGGATGAGTGAAAGATTGGGTTTTTCGTGGGTCTTGGAATCTACGCATCTATCTCTCTGTTTGAGGTGCTAGAGGTTCGTGAGTCGAGATTGCTAGCTTGGTGGTTCTGAATCCTCCCGATTTCCGGCGCTGAAGTGGGTGTTCTCGCTCCGATTTCCGGGTCTTGGCTGTTCGGCGGAAGCTTCTGTTCTGGTTCTTGCGGAAATCAAAGGGGAGAGGTGGTTGTTCTCGGTGAAGCGGGAGATTCGCTGGCTGCTGCGAAGATTTGGAGTTGCATTTCGACTAGGATTTCTGCTCTCCTGAGTCCTTGGTTGTTCCTCAAAGATCTGCGTGGATTTGTGGCAGAATCGTGACTGAGGGAAGGCCCTCGGAGCTGTACGTGTCCTGGTTTTGAGAGATTGATTCCTGTATTACTCGATTTGGGAAGATAAGAGCGCTTCCATTTTTGTGTATTCAAAAGGGAAGTCACTTTCAGCCCTTGCAGAGCGCCCAGGTGCGAGGTTTTGAGGCAGGGCCGTGTCCTGGAGGTTGGAGGAGGCGTTAATGGCGTCGATGTCGGATAACGAGACGACAAATCGGGGGAGCATGTGGGAGCTGGATCAGAACCTGGATGAGCCCATGGATGAGGAGGCTGGTCAGCTCAAGAACATGTACAAAGAAAAGGTATGGTTTTCATCCGTGCATATGAACTCGAATGTTTTTTTTTTTTTCTGATTTGCTTGTCCTTTTTAAACTCTCCCTCTCTTGTTTTTCATTTCAACAATAACTAATCGAATCCTGCATTTGTTCATACAGACATTTTCGTCGATTCTGTTGCTGCGGCTTGCATTTCAGAGCCTTGGTGTAGTCTTTGGTGATTTAGGTACATCACCACTGTATGTTTTCTACAATATCTTTCCGCATGGGTTTGATGATGATGAGGATGTTATTGGGGCTCTATCCTTAATCATTTACACAATCACTCTGATTCCTCTAATGAAGTATGTTTTTGTTGTCCTGCGAGCTAATGATAATGGTCAAGGTGAGATGTCACTTTCTATCAAAGTTTACTCAAATGAGTTTATGTTTTTATATGTTCATATGTCTTTAAAATTATGCATGTAATGTTCAGAAAAAGTTTGTTCTGAATGTTTGCAAAGTATTAGCTAATAGCTGGCTGCGATTCTGCAATCTTAAGATCTGGTTTGGTTAGTGGAATCTCATAAGAAAATGATGTTCTAGTGTTGGATTTCTTTCAATAGAGTTTTCATTTGAGATGCCAGAATAATTGCGATACAGCATCTCTGTATTATGAAACTTTAGAATATGAAGTCCTGTTTTCATTACTTTTTATGCAAACTAGAATTAATTCTCCTTCAGTTGGCATTTGTTTGTATAATCTCAGATAAAAAAAAAAATGTTTATGTTTATTCACAGGTGGTACATTTGCTCTTTATTCTCTACTTTGCCGGCACGCAAAGGTCAGCACTATACCCAATCAACATAAGACAGATGAAGAATTAACAACATATAGCCGGCAAACTTACGAAGAGAACTCACTTGCAGCGAAAGTGAAGAGATGGCTAGAGGGACATGCATATAAAAAGAACTGTCTTCTTATTCTTGTTCTCATCGGTACCTGTACCGCCATTGGAGATGGGATCCTTACTCCTGCAATATCAGGTATTTAGAGTCATAGCTTAATGAGTAAAATCCTGTACAACTTCGAGCTAACTTGTGTTTTTCTATGTTATGCAGTTCTTTCAGCATCAGGTGGAATAAGGGTTCAGAATCAGAATATGAGTACAGGTGATTAGTCTTTTCTATATGATTATCTTTGTGTTGCCTTTGTCTGCTCATGGCAATCTTTGAGTAGGTTTAGCAGTACAGTGGTGAATCTAATATGTATGAATGTGGCTATGTGAGATTGATCAGTCCTGGAAATAAATTAGTCTATCATATACCTTATAATATATACGCAAACATTCTGAATTTGCGTAGTTTATCTGAATTGTTCATTTTCCTTGTTCTAGTAAAAAGACACAATCCTTTTAATTATGATGTTGTTGTGGTAACGCCTAATCTTGCTTTCTTACTTCTGTGGCAGATGTAGTTGTAATCGTCGCGGTGGTCATATTAATAGGCTTATTCTGCATGCAACATTATGGGACAGATAAAGTTGGGTGGCTCTTTGCACCTATAGTGCTCCTTTGGTTTATTCTAATTGGGAGCGTCGGGGCACTGAACATACACAAGTACTCCAATGGTTCTGTTCTCAAAGCATATAATCCAGTCTATATCTTCCGGTACTTCAGACGAGGGAAGGCTAAGAGTTGGACATCTCTTGGAGGGATCATGCTTAGCATCACAGGTCATATAAAATTTAAATGTATCCTTTGCATTAACTATACAGATGAAACAGAGTTACCTATATGCTTTTCCATTCAGGGACTGAAGCATTGTATGCTGATCTTTGTCACTTCCCTGTACTGGCTGTTCAGGTGAGTGGTCTCAAGTCTCAACAAAAAAAAAAAATCATTAATCATGATATGTATTAACTAAATGAATTGATCATATCTATGTCCAGATCGCTTTCACGTTAGTGGTATTCCCTTGCCTTCTATTGGCATACACTGGGCAGGCTGCATACATTATCCGCCACAAGGACCATGTAGTTGATGCCTTCTATCGCTCCATTCCAGGTCAGTTTAAGCACTAAGCAAACTTTATCACAAAACTGTTAACAGAGCATAGCACTCTATCATGTCTCATCTAGGAAAATCGGCATAGAGCTTAGCCTTGGTACTGTTTACTAGTGTTGTGCGCATTCCAATATACTGATATTTGGACACTCTTCTGCTGCAGATGCCATATACTGGCCAGCCTTCATCATAGCAACTCTTGCGGCGATAGTTGCAAGTCAAGCAACCATATCTGCTACCTTCTCAATAATAAAGCAAGCTCTTGCACTGGGCTGTTTCCCCCGTGTCAATATTGTGCATACGTCAAAGAAATTTTTGGGGCAGATTTACATCCCTGACATCAATTGGGTTCTTATGATTCTTTGCATTGCTGTAACTGCTGGATTCAAGAACCAGAGCCAGATAGGAAACGCATATGGTGAGGTTTACTTCATTATTGTCTCCTGGTATTAGAACATGCAACCAAACAGGAAAAACTTAATATGTGGCTGGCATCTTTTCAATGCACATTCAGCTTTTAACCAGGGATACCCATCTGCTTTACCCATTAGCATTAATAGTAGTTTCAGTGCTAGAAACAGAGTCAACTTCATCTAATAGATGCATTAAGGTATCAGAACAGAAGACTAGAATTGGTCAGGGGCATATGAAATCATAGATTAAGACTTTTAAGATTGATTTTGATTAAGACTTTTAAGATTGATTTTCTGAGAACATTAAGGAAGCACTTGCTGACTTGCATACCCATACATGACAGCTGGCACTATACTTATTTGGATGTGATGTTGTCTGAACAGGCACTGCAGTGGTGATTGTGATGCTAGTGACAACGTTTCTCATGGTCCCAGTGATGCTACTGGTATGGAAGAGCCACTGGATCCTTGTTGTAATATTCATCGTGCTCTCGTTGACGGTTGAGCTCCCGTACTTCTCAGCCTGCATTAATAAAGTGGATGAAGGTGGTTGGGTCCCACTTGCCATTGCAATTATTTTCTTCATCATCATGTACGTCTGGCATTTCTGTACAGTGAAGCGTTATGAGTTTGAGATGCACAGTAGGGTATCTATGGCCTGGATTCTGGGATTAGGTCCAAGCCTTGGTCTTGTCAGGGTCCCTGGGATAGGCTTTGTGTACACCGAGCTGGCAAGTGGTGTTCCGCTGATCTTCTCCCATTTCATCACAAACCTCCCTGCCATTCACTCTGTTGTCGTCTTTGTGTGTGTCAAGTACCTCCCTGTGTATACAGTCCCAACCGAAGAACGGTTCATAATGAAGAGGATTGGGCCAAAGAACTACCACATGTTTCGTTGTGTCGCTAGGTATGGATACAAGGACATCCACAAGAAAGATGAGGACTTTGAAAAGATGCTTCTTGACAGGCTCTTGATCTTTGTCAGACTGGAGAGCATGATGGATGGCTATTCTGATTCCGAGGACTTCACCGTGATGGAGCAGAAGGGTGAGAGATCTACCAGGGCACTGCTGCTGACTGAGAAGGATGGGAGCAACACAATATGCTCCACTGGTGACCTGAGCTACTCATCGCAGGACTCCATTGTGCCGGCTAATTCAAATATCACAGGAAACAGCTTGACAAGGTTCTCGAGCCAGACATTTGGTGATGAACTGGAGTTTCTTAACAGGTGCAAGGATGCAGGCGTCGTGCACATCCTTGGGAACACGGTCGTGCAGGCACGAAGGGATTCGGGGATTGCCAAGAAGATTGCTGTGAACTATGTGTATGCTTTCCTTAGGAAGCTCTGCAGGGAGAACAGTGTGATATTCAATGTTCCCCATGAAAGCCTTCTGAATGTAGGCCAGATATATTATATATGAATTCAGTTTTTCTTATTCTTTTATTCTGATTCTAAGTGAAAAGTTCTGACCTACAATGTGTAGGGAAGTTAGCATGTACATGATCGGAATCCTAGAGTATTATTTTTTTCCCTGCTATTGTGTATTGTGTACTAGGGAGTAAATGTTTCGTTTTCAAAATGTAGATGCAGATGTAGCCAGTTTATCTGACACAGTTTTATGCTCTAGCAAGTTCTAGATGGCATGTGTAAAAGCCAACTTCATAGGAGAAGCAAATTATCCATGTAAAGAGAGTAAAATGACTGCCTGAGACTATTGTCACATTTAATGCAGCTATGCCACAACTGAAAAATGGCTGCCGGTTCTCAACTGAAGTTCATTCATTCAACAGTTATGCCACAACTGAAAAATTGCTTATTCCTGCATAAGCTAGGGTAACATAACAGACTTCATAAATCGACTGACTTTTGCTGGGTAGAGAAGCTTGTATGCTTAAACCTGAAAGTCTTAAGATCAGAAGGCAATTGAGTTCACATCGCTTCACTGATCAGGCAGCAAAATAAGCAACATAAAAGAAAGCGTCTCCCGTTTCTACACAAGAAAAGTATATCAAACACCTCAGAGGACTAAACTAGAATCATCTTGCTGAATGAGAATGGCAAAACTCTCCATGGTCCACTAAACACATGCCACTCAGCCCAACTCATTTCCCCCACCATCAGAAGTACTACGCTGCTGCTCCTGGTTTTCATAGGTCATCTCCGGGACATAGGACGGCCCCATCGCTGGCGCAGTTGTCGGCGGTAGCATCGCAGCCACCCCAGCCTCCTTCAGCTCGTCGGGTGGTATAATATCCACAAGGAAATCAAACATGTCGTTCTGGATTATTGCCGCTACGACATCTTTCCTCCGCAATGTCATCCTCTTGAACCACCGGGCCTTCAGCCAAGCCCGCAGCGTCAGCTCCTGGATGAACATCTCGCAGGCCTTGGCGAAGACCACTGGAGCTTCGCCAGCGACCATCTTCACGTCCCTATCGGCCTTCATGATCTTCTTGATCCTCGTGAGCGGGATGGCGTTGAGCTTGAATTCTGTTTCCTGCTCGCTCTCGGCCATCTGGTCAGCCCATAACGCTTGAAGCTGTTCCTGTAGGTATTGCTGCTGCTTCTGCTGATCCAGTTGCAGTGTCCGATGGAATGCATTCTGGCGCTCCTCCGAAGCACTCTGTGAGGAAGGAGGAATGGCAGCACCGGCTGATGGGGGTACATATGCCAATGTTACATGCTCGTAAGGCATTGGAGAAGATGCTGCAGAGGTATCGCTATCTGTCACGCCTCCGTTCACGTTGGCCGGTGATGGTTGCTCCATGTCGAAGACGCACTTCAGTCTGCAGTTACTGTATGACCTGTCATTTCCAGAAAATTACATGCTCATTTCGATAATTTGAACACGAAGGCTTAAGTACTGTATGCATTACAAGCAGTTAATAAAAACTATCCTGAATGCAGGTAAACCCCGTTTGCTTGGCAACATCGAGAAAAGAAATAGACAAAAAAAAAAATCTTTGTCAAAGGACAAATTACAATATCTCAAATCGCCACATTTCAAATAAATTAATACACACCAAACCGTTAAATGCAGAGGTATAAAAAGAAGAATTCTGACAACCTTAGTGCTCCTCGTGACCAGTGTTTCCTTCGTACTCACAGTATAATAGGGAACTGTTCAAATTTTGAAAAATTGCAATGGCATCCACCAAATTAATCCTTAATTTATTCCCATACTCTGTTTTCAAGATAACATATAAAGCTACGAATTTAGGATCAGACCTTGCGCACTAATAAAATAAGTATAATTCAAACCATAATGACCATTTTATTGGTGTTTAGTTCCCAAAGTAACAACCTAAATAAGTTTGCTGAGTGCCAAAAACTATAGAAAGACTCCAACCAAATTGACGTAGTTGGTGAATTATGAGAACTTAATCGCACGAATGTCATAGCTGTATAGGAAATCCTAATCTGATATCACATAACCACATAGTTGGGTTTCTAACTAGAATTCTATATATACCAAATTCCAAATCTTATCACACAAAAATACTGTGCAGATGTGCCATCATAGGTAAAAGGCTCAAGTGACGGCTAAACTTCGACTGCACTTCCAGCATGTGACTTCTGTCGTATAGAAAGGTCAGTCCATTTCTCCCAAAAATTTCATGACAAGCCAAAATTGCATAACCTCCCACGTATGGACATTGAGGAATTCCACGGGGCACGCGTAGCCCTAACCTTTTTGAAAATTCTCTTATGCAACTAAATGATGGAACTCCAAAGTTCTGCATGATCTGGATGGATCATATCCTACGTGAGCCATTTGCAGAACAGGTCATTAGCAATTCATTAATTCCATAGACGACAGTAATTACATAGCGCACACACCTAGATCATTTTGACGTTCCAGCGAGATAGTACTTAAACGCTCCACAAGTATTCAGCAACCCAAGCAACTAGAAATAATAAAAAAACTTTCCCGTTTCGCTCACTCATCTTTCCAACCTCTATCGTCTTCCCGTCCCGTCCGCATCGGCGCTCAGCAAATCAAAATACAAGCACGACGAACAGGAACATTTTATCGAGTCGTATCAAGAACAGATTCTCCGCCGACTCGCAGCGCACAGGAACGACAGAGGTCAGCAACAGCCATTGACAGCGGATTGACTGACCACGAACCACGCACGCGTCGGTTCAGTTAGAAAAACAAAAGTACGAACCGCTGCCTCCAGCAATCTGAAACGTACGCAAACAAGCAGCGACCGCGTGCGCCTGAAACGCAAACTAGCAGCGATCGCGTGCACAAGCAAACGAATCATCCTGCTCTATCGCTCTATCGTACCACTAGTATCAACAAGAATCTCCGCCCAAAGACGAGAGCGGCCAAGGAACCGGGAACGAACCGTGAGAGAAACATGAAAGAGAGAACAGTTCAAGCGGTGCGGAATGGGCCTGCACGTACCTCGAAGCCCGCGGCACGCGACGAAGGGTAGGAACTAGTAACTGCCGGGCGGGTGGAAGGAGACCTGCGGAGGAAGCGGCGGCGGCGGCGGTTGGAGAATGGAGACGGTGGGGAGACCTGCGCGCGTCTTATGGGGGCGGATAGGCGGCGGCGCTGCGCCTGCACTCGGCGCGCCCGGAGAAACGTGGGCCCGGCTGGAGTGGGGTCGGCTCGTCAGGGTCTGCCAGGTTCTATGCGCAGGATCATCGAACGTTGGAACACGAACGAGTGGGGAAGGAAAGATACCGGGTATGTTTGCTCGTTTCCCTCGTCACCATTTCCAAAATTTGAAGTTACCAACGCGTGTACAATACTAAAATATTAGTAAAATAATATTGCTTAATTCAACACTTTATTAAATTTTTTATACTACAAATTCGTTAGAAAAAATAGTGTTTAAATTACAACCATACTAATGCTTACCAAATATATTTAAGTATGATGTATAAGACCCATATAACATAAAATTATTTCAGTGTAAAATATTGTCATATGAGATTTCATTTTAAAAATTAAATTGCAAGAATTTAAATGATGAAAGCAGATTGCTAATTAGATGCATCGTTTGAGAGATAAAATGGTTTTACTATAGCTAACTCACAAATCTCGTAAGTCGTGCAGCCATTGTACAATAGACACGTTGCTCCAACAAGCATTGGCACGGGAGCAAGGGCGCGGGCGACTTTCGCTTGCCAAACTTGACACCCGCGTCGGCAATGTTATTTGGGCTAAGTTGCCAAATTTTCATTGGTCATCTAAACTTTGGTAGCAATCAAATACTGACCAAATTTTCAGGGCACACCAATATTTGGTAAGTCAAGTGAAGGCTATAATTCGAGATCAGAGATTCTGTTCAAAGCAAAAAAGGGGAAAGATTTTTGTTTGGATCACTTCGCTTATTTATGTGTAGAACTACTACGTAGTCAATACTATATATTTGATATTTCTTTAAAAAACACATTTGCTCTGCAAAACAAATGGGACGCGATATTCGGCAATCAAATGTTGCTCCGTTTCCTCGGAATAAATAATAATGTCTTCTGAATCATCTGGCTCAATGCATGAGATATGATGATTGGAGAAGAGAGATGTGAGAGGTCATAAGTATCACTTGTAAACGGTTCAACGGTGAAAATAAGTGAGAATCACACAAACATTTTGATTTTTTCCACGAGAAACTAATTTTCTCGTTCCGCCGCCGATTCCCTCCGCACTCAGGCGAAACAATACCCCGGGGCGGTCCCCATAATAACGAGAATGCCACTTTATCTTGTCTCCGCTCCCGCCGCCGCCGCCAAGCTCGCCGTCGGCGCACGCGCGTCCCCTAGCGGTCGCGAGGTCCTCCTCCGCGCTCCGCGCCGAGCTGTAATCTACTAATACATGCCTAGCTTTATTCCTCCTTTCTTATCTTTGTTGATTACTAGTTAACTCAGTGCTCGGCGGATTCGTTTTCTTTCATGCAGAGCCCCCGCTTTTCCTTTTCATCGCCAGCTTCTGTAGAGCGCTCTGCGGGACGTGCCATGGCGTCGTTGGAGGCAGGCGCGTCGACGGCGCCGGAGACGAAGCTCACCGGTGGGTGCTTCTGCCCTGCCTCGGGATTTTTACTTTTTTATGGGCTGAATTGCGAATAGTTGATTCTTTTTTTTTCTTATCGAAAATGTGGAGATCAGAGAAGGACTGAAAATTGGTTTTCCTAGTCCAGCTTCCTAGAAAATTCGATTTCATGATACAGGGATCATTACCATATCCTGAAATGCAATGTATGATCAGTTTATTTCCCTGAGAAGAGGCATAGGCAATGGAAATTGACTTTCTTTGAATGGGAACATCTCTTTTTCTCGAGACTTAAACCCTTGCAAAACCTTGAGTCCTTTTTAAAACTCAATTGGTGACGCTTAGCAATGCTTCAACATGTGAGCGTCCTTCACTAAGCAGGAGTTATCCGCAATTATACTTTTGATTTATTTGAGATGAATGAAGCTATGTGTTTAAGTCTATCACAAATCATTAGACTATAATAGTGGTTCAGAAGACTGAATACATATTCTTGACATAAGTTTTGTGCTCCTGAGACTCGATGTTGGATACTGTGCCATTGCTCATTAGGGATTACCTGCAGTATAGTTATCAGTCACTCCCATTGCCTTCATGATGATATTTTGTTGCTAATTGGTTCCATTGCGTACTTACATGCCATGATTTTTTTTGCATATTCTATTTCAGTTATCTGCTAAACCACATGAACTAATTATAAACCTACTGCAACAGGTGTGAAGCAAGCACTTATATCATTGTCAGATAAAACAGGCCTGGCTGAACTTGGAAATGGCCTTCAGCGCCTGGGGTAAGTAACCCTTGAATTGTGTATTGGACAATCCACTGTATGGTTTGAAGTTCATGTTAGGTTGTATCCACGGTCGAGTCTTCCTGTGCTCTACTATTTTCTTGAATGGACAGAAGATATGTGTGCCATTTCATTAAAGAAGAAATAGAATAGGACTTATAACACCACACAGGCACATTATATTTGGGAGAAGCTTAAAAATAGAAATAATTTGGGATGAAGATAGAGAGAGCACTCCTAGAGTGAGCAGGATGTACTATGTTATATTCGGAAGAAACTTAAAAATAGAAATAATTTGGGATGAATATAGAGAGAGAACACTCTTAGAGTGAGCAGGATGCTTGGAGGTGTGGACCTCCACTGGCACACCTCAATGATCCCTCATCTTCCACTGGCCGCAGCATTGTGTTTATAGAGGGGCGGAGCCAAGCTCATCGTACTGGGTGTAGACACACCCACAAAAAAGTGAAAAATCAGTGATTTTTATCAAATTTTCACCATATTCTCACCCCTGCGAAAAATTTCTATGCACCCACAGGTTGAGTGCACCCCCCTTGAATTTTCTCTAGCTCCGCCCCTGTGTTTACACACAGTGAGGCACCGTAAAAGCAGTGGTGGAACTAGGCCCATTTTTTGGGTCAGCTGACCCTAACGAAAATTCAATTTTCTCTAGTAAAATTAGGTTGAATTGTACAATCGTCTAGTGATATAATGAAGCTGACACCGATGGTTTTTTTGCTGGCTTTGCTACTGCATAAATGAACAATCATTTTGATGTTTCAAAAATTCCCAGGCGACCAAAATGATGAGGAACTTGAGCCTTTTCGTAAATTGTTTGTCCCCTCCTTTGATCTCACCGGCAAAGGCGCAAACCACATGCAGTCCAGCTCACTCCGGTATGGAGTACCACACTTGGCAAGCAAAATGACAGGAGCCTTTCCTGTGTTTTATGCATCGCTTGCTACCTCAGACAATGCTAATTTACCTTGCTCTTTCTCAAAATTATATTTCTCTTGCTAGTAGGCTTCACCAGTTTTCCATCATTGTCGAACCGTTTAATCAGATCTAGGTATAAGAAAATATTACAAAAACCATGATATTATACAGGACTAATATGAATGGTAATTCTTGTTGATATTTTTATTCTACTTAAGTGGCATTTTTTTTTCCTTGCAGCTTTTCTATTATTTCCACTGGTGGCACAGCATCCAGTTTGGAAGCAGCTGGAGTTAACGTTACAAAAGTTGAAGAAATTACACATTTCCCTGAGATGGTAAAGCCTAATTCATGTTTCAGCATTGCTTGAAATGTTTGTTCTTTGAAAACGTTGTTATCGTTGTCCCGGTGAATTTTGTTGAGAATGCAGCACATTGCATTAGTTATAATGGTACCCAAACATGACATAATTCAAACTTATGTAGTCCTGCTACTTTTAAAAATGTTTCAGGGAATTAGAATGCTTAGTGGTCATTTAAATTGCAGTTGGCAGTGTTTTAACATTCTATCTGATGAGCTCGTTAAGTCCATGTCGTTCAATGGATGACAACATTCCATTTTACAGTATTAACCTTTTCGGGGTCATTTCAGCTTGATGGAAGGGTAAAAACATTGCACCCCAGTATACATGGGGGCATTCTTGCACGAAGAGACCAGGAGCATCATCTCAAAGCATTGAATGAGCATGGCATCGGTGTGTTTTTTTTCGCCGACCTATGTAATATTCGCTTAAAAGTCGTGAGGAATTTCAAGGTCATCAAATGGAAATATTATTGTCAGTTGACTAGTAACTTTTCTTTGGGCACAGGGACATTTGATTTGGTTGTGGTGAACTTGTATCCATTCTACAATAAGGTCACCTCAGGTGCCATATCTTTTGAAGATGGCATCGAGAATATCGATATTGGTGGGCCTACATTGATACGAGCTGCAGCCAAGGTATTGATATTGATCGCGTATAAAGTATATTTATGCATGGATTGATGGAGCATCTATCTTCAGGCAAAGTTGGCTTCGTATTTATGTCTGTAAATATGTCATGCTTGTCGAGTTGTTATGTGTCCAGTGTCTACTCTTTTTCTGATTGATGCTGTCTTTATTGTGTCTCGCAGAATCATAAGGATGTTCTTGTTGTTGTTGATCATAATGATTATCCTGCTCTCTTGGCATATCTAGAAGGCAAGCAAGATGACCAGAACTTCCGTAGGATGCTGGCATGGAAAGCCTTCGAGCATGTTGCTTCGTATGATTCTGCTGTTTCAGAGTGGTTGTGGAAGCAGTCAAACAAAGGTAATGATCCTATGTTTGATAACTGAGATGTTTACTCTGAGTCAACTATTTGTCAAATACAACAGTATCATGATCCCATTCAGGGGATTCATTTCCACCAAGCTTTACTGTGCCCCTCTCCCTAAAGTCTACACTTCGTTATGGTGAAAATCCTCATCAAAATGCTGCCTTTTATGGTGACAAGAGTATTTCTCTAGTAAATGTTGGTGGTATTGCAACAGCAATTCAGCACCATGGAAAGGTGAGTTAACATGTTTTATATTGTTTTTTCTTCACTAGAATGGTTTCACGACTTATTTGAACTAAAGGTCATTTTGCTTAGTCCCACATTACTCCTTACATGCTTTTTCTCCAACTTAGTATGGTTTATTTAGTCCATGTGACCTACTTCCACATATATTTCTCCTCTACTCATATGGCAGCAATACATTGTTGTTAGTTAATGTATATTATCTTTCTTTACAGGAAATGTCTTATAACAATTACTTAGATGCTGATGCCGCATGGAACTGTGTATCAGAGTTTGACAGTCCTACTTGTGTTGTGGTTAAACACACGAATCCCTGCGGGGTCGCATCGCGAGAGGATATCCTTGAATCATACAGGTTGGCTGTTAAGGCAGACCCTGTCAGTGCGTTTGGTGGCATAGTTGCTTTCAATACAACAATCAATGAGGTATATCACGAGTCTTCATCACTAATCCTAAGCTGTTGGCCTGTCCTCGACCTCTGTTTCCGGCCATCACTGCTCACACATTGCTATTACATGTTCAGGACCTCGCAAAGGAAATCCGTGAATTCAGGAGCCCCACAGATGGACAAACACGGATGTTCTACGAGATTGTTGTCGCTCCTGGATACACAGAGAAGGGACTCGAGGTCCTTAAAGGGAAGTCGAAGACGCTGAGGATACTCGAGGCGAAGAGGAGCGGGAAAGGGACGCTGTCGCTCAGGCAGGTGAATGGTGGCTGGCTGGCTCAGGAGTCCGACGATCTGACCCCCGCAGACATCACCTTCACGAAAAT
The DNA here is from genome assembly GCA_001602295.1 of Zoysia matrella. Taxonomy (NCBI): domain Eukaryota; kingdom Viridiplantae; phylum Streptophyta; class Magnoliopsida; order Poales; family Poaceae; genus Zoysia; species Zoysia matrella. Next base: position 77,970 of record BCLG01001624.1, on the reverse strand, counting down.
GTCCGACAGGGTCCCGGAGGACAGCGAGCTTTCGGACGCCAGATTCGCCTGGCTCTGCGTCAAGCACGTCAAGAGCAACGCCATCGTTATTGCCAAGGTCAGTGCATCTGTTCCTCAGCTAGCTAATCCTTGGAACGGTTTGATGATTCGTTGGGTTGACATGGGCTGATGCTCTGTTGGAGTGCAGAACAACTGCATGCTTGGCATGGGCAGTGGCCAGCCGAACAGGCGGGAGAGCTTGCGAATCGCGTTCCAAAAGGCGGGCGAGGAGGCGAAGGGCGCTGCTTTGGCGAGCGATGCATTCTTCCCGTTCGGTAAGAGAACATCATCGATCGATCATCCTGCTCTTGCTGCTGCAGTTCCTTGGATAACTTACGTAGCGTCGTCCAAAGCCATTTCGATGGCTGAACTGATCCATGCACCGTCGTTTGTAATGCAGCTTGGAATGACGCGGTGGAGGAGGCGTGCCAGAGCGGGATCGCGGTGATTGCGCAGCCCGGCGGCAGCATCAGGGACAGCGACGCCGTGGACTGCTGCAACAAGTATGGGGTGTCGCTCCTCTTCACCGGTGTCAGGCACTTCAGGCACTGAAAGAACCACCTAGCTAGCTAGGTTCGTTTCTCCGTGGCGACCCGTAATAAAACTGTGATTGATCTGCTCCAGTTGTTGACAGCGGTCAGTCGAGTGGCATGTCATGGAAGGGCCATCTCTGAAAACCCGAAAGGGATCAATATGACAATTATCTTTATTAATAAATGGTAAGAATTATAATTGGCCTTAGATCTTACAGCGTTTTACAAGTGCTTTAGTGATAACTAAAAAATGGAATAGATTCATTCGATGTCAAGACACAGTTCCATGTTACAAGAACGATGACTTATATGTGAGATAATCTTTGTAGAAGTGTTTAGAATGGTGTAGAAGTGAGAAGGAGGTAGTAGTAGCTCTTAGGAACATAGATTACTTCAGCTGCAAGTAAATAGTAGTAAAGTTGGTTTTTGCTTGGTAGTAGTGAAGTTCAAGTTTGCTTGCTGGTTGTAGACTGTTATAGAGCCCACTTGTGTACTCTATATATATCCATGTAACACCTTCTATTGAAAATAGAATGGTAGTTCTTAACATTTGGTTTTAGAGCTAGGTTGTAAGAGAACAGAGAGATGAAGAGCTAGGTTCGTCTTTTGCCGATGTTGTGCTGGTTGCGGCCAGCACAAGACGGCGGCGCGTTGGCGGTCGCTGGGCCGCATGTCGATCCGTGCATGAAGCCATTAGAGGTGCGAGGTGCTGCGACAGTGGAGCTATGGATCGGTGTGCTCGACGGCGTGTGTCATCGGAGGAGGTGAAACGATGTGTGCCGAAGGAACATTGCGAGCTGCGGTGAAGACGATGAGGATGGGCGATGCGCGCGTGAAGGAGGCGAATGCTCAATCGCTCTTGAAGGTTCGAGACGATTGCATTTCGCGACGGTGAGTCCATCGATGAGTTCATCGTGCGCATCTGCGGGCTCGTCGGCAACCTCCAGGAGCTCGGTGAAAAAATAGAGGATGGTCGCGTGGTGAATAAGATCCTACGCATGCTCCCGCCGAGGTTGAAGATTAGAGTTGTGCTTACGTGCAATTGAATTGCCGTGAGGAAGGGCTACCATTGGTGCGCGTCAAGCTCAAAACGTTGCACAAGTATCACAGGTGCAATGGGTCGTGTGGAGAGGTAATCGAGGAGGCAACGACCATGTGTGTCATATTATCTATTGGTATTGTGCAAGGCAAGTGCAGCAGAAGTTGTGGCGAGTCTAAGACGTGGCGTGGCTCTCACGGTGAGATGAATGGTCCGCGTGAAGAGGAGGGGAATGTGCAGACATGAACGTGTCGTCGGAGGCCGTTGGGCAGGGTTGCGGGTGCACAATGATGTTGGATTGTAGTCAGATTGGGTTTAAGCAGAAAATAGAGGCAAGTTCGTCGCCGTTGAAGGTGTTTCGTCGCTCAACAATTTTTGTGTGTGACCAAATTCCAACTACAAAGATTAGGAGGAGAATTGTGAGATAATCCTTGTAGAAGTGTTTAGAATGGTGCAGAAGTGGAAAGGAGGTAGTAGTAGCTCCTAGAAACATAGATTACTTCAGCTGCAAGCAAATAGTAGTAAAGTTGTTTTTGCTTGGCAGTAGTGAAGTTCAAGTTTGCTTGCTGGTTGTGAGTGTTTTAGAGCTCACTTGTGTATTCTATATATACCATGGAACCTCTCCTATTGAAAATAGAATGGTAGTTCTCAATATTAAATGTCAAAGTAACAATTAATTTGGGACGGCGAGAGTATATCTTCGAAGTACATTTGCCTGAAGATAGATTTGCACTAGTATTTAGCTCCACATACGTATAAAAATTCACTATGAAAACTAAACTAGTCTCTACTTCCAGCTATAATGGGCAACGTATAGGCACCGGCCGACGACAAATTATTAAAACTTTAGCAAACAATGCAATAATTCCAAAAAAGACCATTCATTAATTAAATGGAAACCACTGTTGTATAAATATGATCCAAATTCATCTTCGAAACATTTTACATTAAAAAACCGTGGTGATAGTGTGTCCAAGCGCAATGCACAAACATATCGATGCACGCTGCACACGGTGCAACGACTGTTATTTCTTTTTGACTCCATGTCCTCTCCCCGGTGACCAGCACTATGCGGTGCACGCACTGCACGCACGCGGGCTCCCTTGACCAGAGTGTCCAAGCTCAACGCGCGCTCCACCATATCATGTACGCAATGCAACGACTTTTATTTTTATTTTTTTGACTCAACCATATCCTCTCTCCGGTCATGACCAGCACAGCACTATGCGGTGCACGTACGCGTGCTCGCTCGACCAGGTCCAGACCAGACCGTCTTCGTGCATGCATGGTTCCGGCCACGTATACCTAGTACCCACGTGCCGGCTAGAACAATTGCATGCGCGCCAGGTAAGCCCGCCCGTTGCAGATGGCAGAGTGCGTGCGTGCGTGCATGCATGCATGCGACTGTCGCCTCTCGGATGATGCAGACGGCCAGCAGCATCCTCCCTTCCGACGCGGCAGTGGCAGGTGGCAGGGACGAGCAGACACGTGGTCACCACGCCCCCTCCATCACGTCCCTGTAAGTAGCACTAGCAACGCCTCTCCTCCTAACCACACATCCAATCGCTCGCGACACCGTTTACTCGAACACGTCTGTTAACCATCTTCTTAATCGTTACGTACTAGCCTGTGTTAGTTCAGCACGCCTGGCTCGCTCGCGAAGATGGCGCTGATCACGCCCCGGTCGACGACGGCGTGCGCGCTCCTGCTGCTGCTGCTCGCGGTCTCACGTAACAACATCCCGCGCCGACCATCGATCTTGATCTCTCCACTTGACCACCTCCTCCCACCGGCAATGTAAGAGCCGGTCTCCGGCCAGCGGACTGACGAGCTTTGGTGCTTCTGTGCATGCATGTCAGACCCCGGCAATGGCGGAGGCGGCGGCGTGATCAGCGTGGCGGAGGCGCGGGTCTGCACGGGGAAGAGCAGCCACCACTCGTTCCCTTGCCTGTCCGACCGCGTCTGCAGCCACCAGTGCACCAAGCAGGAAGGCGGGTGGACGGCCGGGTACTGCCGCAGGCGCTTCTGCACCTGCCAGAAGGCGTGCTAGGTACTCCGTAGCCGCCCGGGCCACCGGCCAGGCGCCCGGCGAGCGAGCTCACCGAGTCACCGTCGATCACTGCCTGCGTGCATGGCCGGCCGGCCGGCGGCGAGCTTGCTTAACCTTGCACGCAGTTAGCTACGGCCGGTCGCCTACGTACCGGCGAGCTTGCTTAACCATGCGACTGTACAGAAGTAGAGTGTGTACCAGTAGTAATAACGAAGAAGACAGAAGTTCACGCGCACGCACGCTCGCCTGTACGTTCGATCAGCAGCTTGAAATGTCCGAATAATGAATTTGTTTGTACTCTACCCAGTTTGTGTGCACACGTATGAAAACTTGCCTCTAGATTCCCGAGGTGGAAGAAATCATAATTTAGTTAAGACGCCGTGGAAGAAATATAACGGAAGGAATGAGTATTCTTTTTTTTATCAGCTGACCTAGCTAGTAAAGGACCATGGAAGCAAATACGTACTCCCTCCGTTTTTAATTGATGTCGTCGTTGATTTTTAAATTTAACTTTAACTATTTGTTCTATTAAAAAAATTGATAAATTTTATATAATTTAATTTATCATTATAGTTATTAAAATTACAATTTAAAATTTTACACATTCGAGCAAATTTTTTGAATTTTTCTAACTTTCACCCTAACGTTTTTCTTTCCACTTCTCACCTTTTCTTTTCTTTCCTATTTCAAAAGGTGAGAACCTCACTAAATCAAAACTTATCTAAATTGAAGATTTCAAAATATTAAAATTTGAGGTGTGACAAGTGATTGAGCCCTTTTTGTTTTTCTTTCCCTTGCTGTTTGTTTTACAGCGTTCTTAATTCTAATTATTTGAATCCTAAATCCCACCCAATTCCCTTGAAATTTTGGATCCATTTAACTCCTGTGAATCTATCGCTTTTGAATTTCAAACCCATTCAAATTCTTTGAACTCAATCCTTCTGAATTCTAATCCTATCGAACTTCGTGAATTCTAAACACATCCAATTCTTTTGAACCTTTTGACCCTGTCCGAATTAAGTTACTCTATTCAGATAGCCATTTATCTTCCGAATTCCATAGAATAAAATCTATTCAGAATTTGAAGATGATACCAAAACGTCGCAGTTTTTCTGTGTTCACGTAAACCCCGAACTTACCGTGAACCCTGAACTTCCCGTGAACCCCGAACTTTCCCGTGAACTCCGAACTTTCTCGTGAATCCTGAACTTTCCCGTGAACCCCGAACTTTCCTGTGACCCCGAACTTTTCCGTGAACCCGAACTTTCCCGTGAACCCCGAACTTTTTCGTGTCCACGAATCCCCGAACTTACACAAAACCCCGAACTTTCACTTTCATGTGTCTACGGACACGTCACAGTTCACGTGTCCACGGACACGGTCACAGTCCACATGTTCACGGACACGATCACAGCTCACATGTTCACGTGTCCACGAACACGTCACAAAACTCTGTGTCCACGGAGAAATCCCCGATTCTGGGCACCCGTGAGTCCAGAGGCCGTGGACACAGGCCGAGCCAAGTGTCCACACAGCCTTTGCCAGTTTTCGGTCACAGACCAACTAGCAACATCTCCACGAGTTTCATCCCCTGTTTCACGCCTGCACACACACCCGACAGCTATGGACACATGTCGGGTAGCATGTCCACGGGGGAGATTTCCTATCTTCCCATCGTGAATATCTTGTTCGTCTCACCACCGCCACCCCTCAACTCCATTATCAATGAGGTTGACACTGTTGGAACCGTTGTCTCAAGCTCAACCACATCGAATCATCCAAACCTCAGCCAACATCCGATCTTGCTGGTTTGTTTTAATAGTAAGTCCTTCGCTGAGTTTAATCGTGTTTCTTCTTTTGTATTCTCGTTGTTTGTGCAAGTCTTTAACTTTGATGCATACTAAGCATAGATTTATACTAGCTAAGACACGCCACATCATAGCATAACCTCATTATTTAGCACACCATAGTATGCATACCCATGTTAGCACTAAGTAATCTAGTCTAAGGTTAGAATCATATGATTAATAGTTATATACAAATAGCTAAACATTAGAAAGTAAATGATTACTTAGATGGCAGCCTATAAGCATTCTGTCTTGCATTCACCCACACATGTACCACTTGCTAGTTTTAAAAGTTTAACTATATACATTAAACTAGGTAATTGATCATTAATTACCTAAAGTAAAACACTCAAGTGGGTACAAACTAGATAGTTAATGATGATAGCATGCCCATCACCGCACCAAAAGTAATACCATATATTTAGCGTAGGAGTTCAATGGTACAGTAGAATCAAGAAATATTCACTAGAAAGCCCTGCAATATATTGACATACACTAGTGCACGTGCCACCTATTAGCACAAATGATATGATTATTTAGTTAAAAGCTCTAAATTAAGGTATGCACAAAATAACATAAGCTACACACCGTGTTCTCGCTCGTACTAGCGAAAATGCATGTTAACCCTTCACCGAACCTCACTCTAAGTCAATAGGCACCGCAACATACATGATTTGCCCTAAGTTTTCCTCGCGGTGTTATCTGGTTCTTAGTTGGAGTTCTTTGGATTTTATCGCTCCTTCTTGAGTTGTGTTTCTTTCGCAGTAGTTTTATTAGGCTTTTCCTTCGTGTAGATAATGCTAAGTGTAAGAAAGAGTCAAGCCTCAAGAGGGACCAGAAGGTCTACGTATGAAGAGAAGCTCGTAGATTGGGCGCGAAGCCAGAGACTGAAGATTGAGATCTTGAAGAAGAAGCCTTCAACCTCAAGCTTCAAGATTAAGAGTTTGCAGGCAAGCTCTAACCTTATATTGAAACCTATATTTTGCTAATGCTCTTATAGTGCCTATTTATTCTGCTATGTATAATATTTTGGTTTGAAACATTGTGTTAGTAATAATCCTACTTGTTCCTAGGTATTTATATTTATGTCAGTAACTTGCTGTATAGATATGAATACCTTTTTTGAAAACTATTGACGAAGTGTCCTTGATAGCCATAGGGATTCTGTTCCTAGATAGTTTTACGGAACGGATATTACCTTGTACTAGATCTGCTTAGGACCCTATTTACGGTGCTCCACACCGCCCCACCATATACCAGTAATTGGCAAAATGAGTTGAAAGAGTTTGATGGTGTGAGTACAAATAAAAGGGGGCAGGATTAGAACAACTAGTGCTAGGTGAAGAGAGGATGTTTCTGGCCGTGGGGTGGGGCTCACCTGAGGTGATAGTGATAGGTGTGTAGGCTTCGCTGTGGTCCACCTGCCGTGGACGAGACTGCCACCCCTGCCATATAAGGACCGGTTCGTTAGCCCTCGACTTGGTAATTCCCGTGCAACCACAGAACCTGTACATTTTGGGCAGGACTTATTTCCTCTGCGTATTCTTTCCACATCGAATCACTGGGAGGTCGGTAGTGAAGACACAAGGGAACAGGAGAAGGGCGTGAGATGACTCGCTGCCTGGCCTTTGATGATAATTGCCCGCGTCACGAGAGCGTAAGCCCGCGGATATAGCCCTTGGTTTGGTAATATCCGGGGATTGGAGGGGACCAGGAAAAGGTGTGAATGCGATGGATATTCACGACCCGGCTCCGGGAATGTACCGACGCGTCATCGACGGCCTGGAAAACCCCGAGGGATGGCCCCTATTTGCACCTTGCGTGGAATCTGTGGAAAACTGCGTAGATGTGAAATAAGCGTTATGCAACTTTAATGATCAGGAGTAGCATAACCTGTGGGTATAGTGTACAACCTCTGCAGAGTTAAAAATACTTTCGGATAGGCCGTTGTCACGGTATTGACATGCTACTGTTCGGGCTCCCTACGATTAGATTTTCTATACTGCCTTGAAGTGTGAGTGGGTGTAGCTACCCGTGCTTTGAAAAGTGTCTGGAGGGGATAGTGGAGGCTCTTCCAGTTAAAAATTAGAGAACTGACGGGAACGGTTTGTACTCCCCCAGGTCCAACTTATTAATATATAGATAATAAATGCTTTCACTCCCTCTTGAAATCTTTTGTAGTGAACCTTGCATAAAACTGGCTTTTTGCAACTTGAACCTTCCTGCCTCATCTTTGCTACAACCAATGTGCATCTATATTTATACCTTTGCTTAGTGTTGAAGCTTGCTGAGTACCTTATGTACTCACCCGCCTGCATTTGTGGTTTTAGACAGTGAGGATTGCGTAGATGTTGTGCTGGTTTCGTTCTGCTTTTTAAGTCTGCTTGTGGATTTAAGCCCTGATGTTTCGCTGCCTGCTCTGCTTTTAGTTGGTCAACCGGTGTAGGATCGTAGAGATCCTCATCGTGTGGCCACTAAAGGTCCTGCCTCAGGTTAGTTTTTCCTTTCGAAGTATGTTTTTGATATATATTCTGTTGTGTTATGCGTATCAGCTACTGATTCAGGGACTGATACGTGTATCACAGTGCATCTCAGAAACAGGGTGCGCGACACTTTTCGTCCCAAAAGAATTTAGATCTTTAGACATCAATTTTTTAACCATTTACCTTATTAAAATTTTGTGAAAATATATTTTTAATAAAATATTTTTATTAGATATCGTTTTAAAACATGATTTATTTGTTTTATATATTTTACAAAAATTTAAATAAAATAAATAGTTAAACATTAATTTTAAAAGTGAAAATTAATATTTATTCTAAGACAGAGAGAGTAGTAAATTAAAATTGGGTTGAGCATTTTTGTAATGTATATAAGCTGATTTTAATGATTTTTTACTTAGCTAGCTTCACTACGGACTAGTTTAGCCAATATTCCAGCCCGTCCCCGTCAACTACGCTAGATAGTAGCTGGTCGGAACTGGATGCACACCATCTGCACTCGACCCGACAGTGGAAGGCAGACAGGCATGGTCACACCGAGTGCGCCGCGCCGTTCAACCGACCAGCAGGGGCGGATACAGACGGTGGCACGGGGGACAACTGTCCCCTCAAATTTTTTGCAAAACAATAAATTATATATATATATTTATATATTAATATATACATATGTGACTTAATAAATATGAGTAATAGTAGCTCAAAAATATAAAAAATATTCACATTAATCTAAATATATGTTAATTGCTCCGTGTAATTGAAATTATAGATCAGCTACTACCGACCAGACACGCATGCAGACGAGTAATGTTACATCTACAAATAAAATCTTACAAATAATTTACGTATTACTCACACAAAAAACTTTTTGAGTCTACTGCTTATAAAAATAGTTTGTAAACAGTTTATAGAATTTGTTTTGTACGTAGAGCATTTCTGCATGCACGCCGTGCGGTCAGTCTCAGATCATTGCATGCACCTTTCGACGTCTCATCAATGGATTGATGGTGACGAGGACTCGCCACGCGAAGACTCGCCACGTGGAACGCCACGTGGCTCTCAGCCGCGCTCTCGTGGATGGAGATGGAAGGCGAGCCATGCATGTAGGAGTCGAGGAAGGTGGCGGCGCCGGCGGCAGTGCTGACAAACAGTGGCGGAACTCAGTTAAGAGCCACTAGAGCAGTGTGGCCCTAGTCGTAGCAGCAAATATATAAATACTGTTTCTAAATTTTTATCCTAGCAAGCTAATTAACAGATCTTTCTATACCATATCTCTTCATGCTTTTGTACTGCTGCTAGGTGATTCATTTGAAAACCTAATTAGGATGTGAAGTGTGGTAATCAAATTTCGCCTTCTTTATTTTTCCTGCTAATCCTTATTAATCGTGTGAATAAATGGTAACAAATCGCTTTAAATATTGATTTTTAACTTTGGTTTTATATATGAGTACTGCTCGGGTTGATTAAATAGTATTTTTTTACCTTTTGGAAGGTAAAATTAGAAATCAATCTAAGCTGTCAAATTTTATAAGTTCTAAAGCTATTGCATGTCTCAGTTTCCAAAACTCTTATTAGTTTAAAATTATTTGATATAATAATTATGGAAGGTTTGTTAATCATTTTATTCATCAAATTTCATGCAAATAAACTACTAGTATTCACAATGGTTTTGATATATTTTAGAAACTATTTTACATATTGTTGGCTCGTAGATAATGACTTTATTGTTGGCTCATAGATAATGACTTTAGTCTTATAGAAAATAAAGTTCCGGCACTGCTGACAACCGCCGACGAGTTGATGTATATACTGTGCCGGTGGAAGTTAACATGCGTGACTGGCGCTCTGCCGCATGCCGCTTCATCTGATAAAGCGGATTTATTCACACCCACCTCATATGATCAACTACTTTCAAAGCCGTCGAATGAATAAATCAACGAATAAAATAATTTTTTTATTTTTTTTTCAAACAGTAGACTCCGCTTACGATCCCACCTGTCATTCACTCAACTACCACCACGTCATATCTTCCCACCTCAAATAACATTTACTCCTTCACATGATGACCTGGCGCGCATGCATCTAAGCCCCGACCAGCTGCCACGCACACTCCGAGCACAAGCTATACTTAGGGCATCCACAATGTTGTTGTAAAACAGTAATAGACATTAATGACTGGTAGGTAGCTGGTAATAAGCATTGTGAGAGAAGAAAATAGATAAGACCCGGTAGTAGCGCTACTACCGGTTGCAATGGATTAAAATATAGTACTGCTACAGTTTATAAACAATAAACTATTCCTTCTTCAACCGTTGGAATCCTGAACTATCCAGGCCGTTGCTCATTCATAGCCGTTTCGTTCGTCCTTCCTGCGCCTCCTAGCCGTTGTTGCTTCTGGCATGTGCCTACAAAAGGAGAGGCATGCAATACAAGTCAAATGCGCTTCACATTTTCATTCAAATGGATCCTTCTCAAATAAATTTTACAAACCTCTTGAATCAAGCCTCTCAAAACCAGTCCTCTGGTAGCTCTAGCCAAAACTCCCCTCCAACTCAATTTCCTATAAATGTCTCTCAATCTCAATTCTCACACTATTTAGCCCCCAATTTTCAGAACTTCAACCCTTTTAGTGGTGCAAGCAATTTCCAACCATATGGTCATTCACCTCCAAGCTACCAGCAGAGACACTGGTTACAATCAACACCAATCAGGTTTCAAAGCTTTGGATCTCAAGTAAGTTTCATGCAACCAACTCAAGTGTTTGGAGCTGCAGGAAACACTTCATCCCATGGATCAGATTCAACCTCTCCATGCACTGCATCACAACAAGGGAAAGAAGCTTTGGAAATTGAAGATTCAAGTAATAGCAGTGAGGAGGTGGAGGTCGGTGGGAGGAAACGCCAAAATTAGACAGAAGATGAAAATGAACGACTACTCAGTTTTTGGCTCCACAACTCTGTTGATCCCATAAAAGGTGTCGATCAGAAAGGTGAACATTATTGGAAGGCAGTAGCAGCAGACATCAACCGTAGTACACAAGATAAAAACCCGCAGAAGGACAGTGTTGCAATGCAAGACACACTGGGGCGGCTTGAAGAGGGATATTGCAAAGTTTTGTGAAGCTTATGCTAAGGTTAGAAGTACCTATTCTAGTGGGCAATCTGATGACATGGTTATGGAGAAAGCTCATAAGTGGTACAAACAAGAAAACCAACAGAAGCCTTTTACTTTAGAATATTTGTGGAGAGTCGTGAAGGATCAACCAAAGTGGCGCAGACTCATGACTCAAGAAGAGCACATCAAGAACAAGAGGACTAAGGTTTCGAAATCAGGTGCGTACACTTCATCATCCAACCATGAAACTGATGAAGAGAGTGCAAGCAAGCAGAAACGCCCAGAGGGGCAGAAGAAAGCAAAAGAAAAGTTGAAAGGGAATGGCAAAAGTGTCTCACCTTCTCCTTTGGGGGATCAAGCAAGTCCAAATATGGTTCTCTTTCATGAGGCTGCATCAATCAAAGCAGCAGCTACAATCAAAGCTCCAGAAGCAACAACCAAATCAGCTGAAGCAAAAAAAGAGCAAGCTAGAATGGCAAAATATCAGACATACATGAAACTGTTGGAGAAAGACACTTCAAATTATAATGAAGCAAAGCTAAGGAGGCATGAAGCTATTTTGGACCAGCTAGCTAAAGAACTTACAGATGGTTCTAATCAGTAGAGCAATGTGGTTAATCATCA
>BCLG01001624.1:54565-66216 GCA_001602295.1 Zoysia matrella | reverse complement strand
GTAGTATTTGCCATGTATTTGTTAACTAGTATTAGCCAGTAATGTGACTGCCACTGTATACTATCTATAATGTGTAGCTACTATCAGCTCAAAATATGTAACCTTTAGTATTTGTAATCCATATCAATATTAGCAAGAATTAGTTGTGCTGACAAAAGTATCAACTAGCCGTTGGAGTATTGACAATAGCAAAAAAAAAACAGTTGCTGGAGTAGTGACAAAAGAAAAAAAAAGCTGTTAGAGAACAGACAAAAGCAAAAAACAAAAGCAAAAAACTAGTTGTTGGAGTACTGACAAAAGTAAAAAACTAGCTGTTGGAGTACTGACAAAAGCAAAAACTAGCCGTTGGAACTCAGCATCTATAAAAAAGGAAAAGTGGTTCAGGAAAACACTACCCTCTCATTCTCATCTTACACTACCATCTGCTGCAATCAACCCATTCTACTACACCAAAAATATGTCTTCTGACTCACAAGAGAAATCCAATCAATCATATGATTGTACTACTAGTTGTAGTGACAACCTTGAAGAGGTCATGTGGCAAGGAATCAATGACCCGATGGAGACTCAAATTGAAGAAGAGATAGAAGCTGAACTTCTAGCACAACTTGAAGCGCAACAGCAAGCCCAACTAGCTGGTACCTCTACTCGTCGTGAAGGCTACAAAAGAAGGTACATTCATAGAAATCATGAAGATGATCACAACAGATTGTTTGCTAAGTATTTTTCAGACAGTCCATTGTACACCGATGATCAATTTCGTAGGAGATTCCACATGAGAAAGCATTTATTTTTACGCATTGTTGAAGCACTTAGTAATTGGTCTCCATATTTTCGTCTAAGAAGAGATGCATTTGGCAAGTTGAGTCTATCCCCATTGCAGAAATGCACAGCTGCCATACAAATGTTAGCATATGGTACACCTATTGATCTTATGGATGAAACTTTTGGTATTGCGGAAACCACAGCAATGGAATGCATGATTAATTTTGTTCAGGGAGCTAGACATATATTTGGTCAGCAATATCTTCGGAGGCCTACTGAACAGGATATTCAACATCTACTTGAATTAGGAGAAGCTCATGGATTTCCTGGCATGTTGGGAAGCCTTGATTGCATGCATTGGGAGTGGCAAAATTGCCCCGTTGCTTGGAAGGGGCAATATGTTCGTGGTGATCATGGAGTACCTACTATTATGCTAGAAGCAGTCGCATCTATGGACTTATGGATTTGGCATGCTTTTTTTGGTGCTGCTGGTTCAAACAATGACATCAATGTGTTAGACCAATCACCCTTATTCACTGAGGTACTACAAGGAAGAGCACCAAGTGTTGAATTTATAGTTAATGGAACAACATACAACATGGGATACTATTTAGCTGATGGAATTTATCCAGAGTGGGCAACATTTGTGAAAACAATCAGCAGACCACAATTTGTTAAGCATAAATGCTATGCACAACGGCAAGAAGCAGCAAAGAAAGATGTTGAAAGAGCATTTGGTGTACTACAAAAAAGATGGGCTATCATAAGGCATCCTGCACGCCTTTGGGAAAAGGAAGAGCTTGCAGATATCATGTATGCTTGTGTTATTTTGTATAATATGATAGTTGAGGATGAGAGAGACATATATGGAATACCAGATAGAAATATATATGAACAAGGGCAGACTTCACCTCAAATGCAAGGTCTTAATGAAGGTCCAATCTATGGATTTACAGATGTTCTAGACAAGAACATAGAAATTCGTGACCGAAGTACTCATAGACGTCTAAAAGAAAATCTGATAGAGCACATCTGGCAGAAGTTTGGTAATCAACATCAGCAAGATTAGTTTATTAGGTTCTTTTTAACCGTTCATGCACTTAGTTGTTTGTATGCACTGTTATCAGTTTTACTAAGTTGTAATGTACCAGTTAATATCATGCTAAAAAGTATTTCAGAATTTACCATCTTGCACACATTTCATTGGGGCTGGAATGGAGATGCTGCTCCAGCTCGATTACATTGTTGCCTCAAGATTCAGCATGCCCTGCAACCAATCGATCAAAATATAAGACCATATATCTTATCACAACACGGTAAACTTATCTGGGAACAAAGCATATTACCGACTTTGATTCACTGCTCCAATTTTCTGCTCGTCTAAAGCCTGTAGAAATCTCATCTCTCGTAGATCTAGCCAAATCTATGTGCCAGATCGAACTTGCTGCCGCCACCACTGATCAAAATGAATAGATCCTCCGCACTCGATTACAAAATCAGTGCAGAGAAATAAGTATTTATCTAACAGTTTTCTGAGGATTTCGATGAATTCGAAACTGACCTGCTAAGGGTTCCACAAGCTTGCTCTTGCGCAGAAAGGAGAAAGATGAGGAAGCTCGCAGCAGCACTTAGATTTGTGGGTTTCCATGGATCGGAGGTACTCGCGCGGATGAAACGAGAGAGAGATCGATGGGATCGAGAGAGATTGGGACGAAGATGGCCCGTGACTCACCCACCGCGCGAAGGAACCAGATGACCCTGTCGCTGGATTTTTTTATCTACCTGAGACTCACCCGTACCCCGTGCGACATGCCCAACATTGTGAGAAAATAAATAGCTATTATCTGATTCTTGTGGGCTCCACCACTGCTACTTATTTGAGTTTATACATTGCGCATGCTCTTAGTGCCTGCCTGCATGCATGCATGCTCCAGCTCCACGTAGACGGAGGAGCCGCGCCGCGTGGCCTTCCACGTGCTCCCTCGCCGGCGATCGACCTCGGCCGCCTGCACCAGCCGGCAGCCGGCTATATATATATATACGTGCACGGGCGACCCCCGATTCGAGCATCAAACCGTCTGCCAGATCCGAGTCAGCTGTGACGCGTAACGTACAAGCGCTGCTTGGAGATAGCTCGCAGCTAGCTAGCAGCCATGTGGACGAGGAAGGCGGCCGTGCTCCTGCTCCTCCTCGTCGTCGTCGCACGTGCGTACGCCATTATCGATCCGTCCTTCGATTTCTAGAACATTGACCATGCAAGTATGGTTATACCAGCTCCCTGTCGTTCGTGATGCCGGCCTATACCTCCGTGTGCGTACGTACTTGCAGATGAGTCGACGGCGCCGGGAGCGGAGGCGCGCGTGTGCCGGCGGCGAAGCGCTGGGTTCCGGGGCCTCTGCTTCTCCAACCACAACTGCGCCCAGGCGTGCCTGCAGGAAGGCTGGGCCGGCGGAAACTGCGACGGGTGCAGGCGGAGCTGCAAGTGCATCAGGCAGTGCTAGCTACAAGAAGCACGTAGCTAGACTACGAGCCGTTGCACTGGATGGAGCGTGTGTGCGTACAGATCGAGCATTTATGCATGTAAATAAAGGGGCTAGCTGCTGTACGTCTTCACGAGAAATAAGTCAACGATGAATGTTATCCTAGCTACTACGTACCTCTGTCGACAAAGTTATATACTCCACATCATTTATACTCAAAAATAAATTAAATAATAATAAAATTTTACATATTTAAATTTTTTTAATAAAATGAATAGTCAAAATTGATGTAAAAGTTAACGATTTTAATATTTTAAAACTGGAGCTAGTAGTACGTACTACTTAGCATTTCTGGACTTATCAAAGTTAATATTTTTAAATTTTTAACTAATAATATCTTGATAAATTAAATATTAAAAGTTACCCCGTTCTAATAGTTGTTTTGCATGCGATGAATTTCGTTGCATCATTTATACTTAATAAAAAATAAAAAAAACATTTCCCCCCACCCCCTCCCCTCTCTCTCTCTCTCTCTCTCTCTCTCTCTCGATCGATGGTTAAATTGAGGAGTATTTATGTTGGTTAGATTGAGGGGTATTTATGTTTCCACGGTTCCACCCCTATAGACTTCGCAGTTGCAAGCCCATAATTTTGCTGTCCTTTCTTTTTTTGTTAAACCCAGAAAAATATTCGTAGGGTGCTGAGCAGATCCACCAGAGCACGTGTGAGCTGTAACGTGGCATCGTCGTGGACTGGCCCACGCCCCCCGAAGGAAAGCGCTCGGCCCTCCTATCCTACCTGCACTCCAGGCTGTGCCTTGGCCCAATGGCGGTAAAAGTGTCGTCATGTTAGTTGGCCCGTGTTGTAACACGGACCAAAGCACGATTATGCCGTGTCGGGCCGGTGCTGACGCGTAGTCTGCCGAGAGGTGATGGAAGCTCTCGTCAGTCAGTCATTACTCGTCAGCTCCGCCGAAAAGTCGCCCCGCTGCCTTGACCCCCTCCGCTCCGCCTACCCTAGCCACCGGAGCGCCCCACCTTCGCGCGCCGGGGACCTTCCTACCCGCCGTCGGCAGGACGGTGAGTCCTCACCCTCTTCCCTCACCCCTATCGCTCCCTTCCTGCTGCCGGCGGCATGATTCAGCGCGGGACTGACTGCGGGTGGGCTTGTCCGGTTCGATGTGGGATTGATTCCCTGTTGGGCGGGATTAGCCTGGCCCGGGTGGATTCGGTGGGATGGATTTGGGGGGCGAAAGTTGGGATATTTTAGGCGACGACGGAGCGTGGTTCCGTGGAGTTCCTCGAGGGGAAAGGTGGGATTTCGTCTCGCGATTCGTGTGAATGCCGGCTTTGGGGCTTCGGGGCTGATTGGCTACGTGGCTGCCAAGTATGGGTAGAGTCTGGTTCAAAATGACCATTTACTCAGCGCTTGCTGTAAAGTTCAAATTTGTTGCACGAGTTTACGAATTATTAGCAACAGTGGTGCTAATAACTCGTTTTCTACTTGATTAATTTACTTAGCTTGAGGTTCTGAGGCATTATCATTAGTACAGCATCATGAATTCCATTTCATTTAGTGAACGATATATTTTGTGTACATCCAAGATTCAACTTTTTTTTTTTTTGTTTCAGCAGCATGTTTTAAAGATGAATTTGGGGTCACCGTCTGCTTAGGATGTTTACATATTTGTTTTCCTCGGAATTAAGCAGGTTTCTGTGAACTGATGAAACTGGGAAGTGCAACATGGATTCCTGTGGGAGCTCCTAGAACATGAAGTGGGGTTGTCAGGGTAAATTGAATTATGGATTCTGGCAACAGTTCATGCTCTAGGACACGACGTGGGCTTGTAGGAACAAATGATAATATGGATCTCAGCAATGGTTCATGTTCTAGAACACGAAGTGGGCTTGTAAGGCATAAAAGCTTTATGGGTTCCAGTGATGATTCATGCTCTAGAACACGGAGTGGGCTTGTAAGGCGAAAAGGATTTATAGGCTCCAGCAATGATTCATGCTCTAGAACACGAAGTGGACTTGTAAGGCGAAAAAGCTTCATGGGTTCGAGCAATGGTTCGTGTTCCAGGACACAGAGTCGGCTTGTAAGGCAAAATGGCTTTATGGATTCCAGTGATGGCTCATATTCTAGGACACGAAGTGGGATTATTAGTGGAAGCCCTTCTGTGAAGGTACTCTAGTGTCCGATCCCTGCTTATTTATTCTTTTTTTTTAGTAACAGTGATACAAATTGTCCAGAATTTGCCACTTCTTATTCATACTAGGCTCCGATCATGGATGGACCAGTTAGAAAGGGGCTTCCCGATGCTGATGGACAGATGATAGAAGAAACACCTTCTAGAACACGGAGTGGGCTTGTCAGACAAAGCCCTATTGTCAAGGTACGAAATTTTGCCAAAAATGTTACTGTTTCAATTTGTTTGCTACTCTTATGTTCTAAGAAAATATGGGCATGCCAACAATGGTTGTCTGATGGATGGCAGAGAGAAGACATGCATGTTGCAACACAAAGTGGGCATGTTAGAGGAAACTCTGCTACTGAGGCATGTCATTTTTCTTGTTAGCCCTTTTTGTCTAAATTGCAGCCTGACAAGTAGTGTGATAAATTACCATTTTATATTATATCCTTAGACTCGAAGAGAGGATGAACCAGTCATTGCTGAGTTGGCTGATGGATGGCTGAAAGAACATAAGCCTCTTGGTACACAGGGTGGTCTTATCAGAGGAAACCGTCCTTTCAAGGCATGCAAATTTTTTGCTAACCTTTTCTATTTCATTTGATATCATTATGCATTGTGACAAGTATTATGAAAACTATGATCTTTTTTTGTTTCACTATTAGGCTTTAACCAAGGTTGAATCCATCACAAAGGGGCAGCATGGTAAGTGGCTGAAAGAAGACGGGCCTGTTGAAACACAAAGTGGCATTTTCCGAGGAAGCCACTCAATGAAGGCATGCAAGTTTCTAACTTTGCCCCTATCTGAATGATTTAAAGTGTAAAATGTATTGAAATTTCCATATACCTTTCACTAGATTTTAAGCAACGATGAATCAGTAACAAAGGAGCTTCCTAATGGATGGTGGAAAGAGTACAGGCCAAGGAAACCCGGATCAAGTCAAAAAAATGATCCGGTACTGTTATAATCCCTTTCCTTTTGTTCATTCTTTTCCATTATGCTACTATGATCCCTCCTTGCCTGCATGTGCGTATGTGTGTGTTTGGGCAAGCATGCACGAGCAATTGTTTGTTGCCTTGCATGATTCTGTTTGCTTTGTATTATAACCCTTTTATTGACCTCCAATCCTTGTGATCATTGCAGTACTATATTGATCCATTCAGTGAATATGAGTTTCGCTCTCTGAAGGATGTGCACCGGTATCTTCAAACAGGAGACATCAGACAATGTGCTATGAGACCACAGAAGAGAATCCTCTACGATGTTTGTATAACAGAAAACCAAACTCTTGTGAGTTCCTTGCAACTTTTCTTGTCCAACTAGTATATCACCCATCAGAACATTAAATGAATCAAATGCATTAAGATGATGACCACCGGCACACCGCAAGCAGAACATATCTGTTGTGTAATTGAAATTGGTGAGTGTGGTCTAGTCATCTGATGTCATCTGCTTCCTCTGTCCCCATATAAGTGGCGCTCTTCTGTTTGATGAATCTTGTCCATCAAAAAGTGTCATCCTTCAGTGGGACCCACTGCTGTCAATCAGAAAAAGGCAGAAAACAATTCTCGTCTCTACCTGCCTTTACTCCACCACAACTCTCTCTCTCTCTCTCTCTCTCTCTCTCCAAATCGATGTGTGCAGTGACGGGATGGAGCTCGATGTGTGAGGAGAGTTCGATGCGGATCGGATGCGCGCGATTGCCGCGAGATTCAAGTGCGCAGCAGCAGCGTTTAGTTGATGGGCGTGGCGACGGCAGGCTAAAGCTTATTGTGCCCGCATTGGGGTTCATGGGTGTGGCGAAGATGGACTTCAAATGCACGGCGATGGCGTCGAGGTCCGTGGGCACGGCGAAGACGGGACTCGAAGCCCTCAACGGCGGTGTTGGGAGTCCATGGTGCAGTGGCAGCGGTGTCTGGGCTCATGGGCGCGGCTGTGGTGAACTCGAAGTGCGCCGAGGTGGCTTTGAGCTCTCGATGCGCATTACTGCTGAAGCGGCATGACGGAGTGCTCCAAGTCCTAAGTAGCAATAACTTTGAAGATAACTTCAGTGTTTGAATCCCAGAGTGTCACTTATATGTGGATGGATGGAGTAGGTTATATAGACCATCCACTTTCCAATTGCTGTTATCCTGGAATTATCCCCCTTTGCTTGGATTCTTCATGTTATTTCTTTGTGCCACTTTAGGTGAACTTTTGTATGTGTAACCAGTTTCATCTTATATATCTTGTTTGAATTGAAACTTAGGAGGTATCTTGAAAATACTTTTATGTTAATGCCATTCTCTTGCCTTTTCTAACACTGCTATCATACGTCATTTTTTGGAACCAGACTTGTTCATCATCACAACAAACAAGGCCAGGTACAGCTGATAAGGGCATTCAGTGTGAAATAATTACATCAGAAGGTATCATGCTGCCACAGGAGGAACTTTTTACTCCACACAGAGAAAAGAACATTGAAAGTACTGTGTTGCCAGAGTCAAAGAGCATAAAGGCAATGGAAAGGTATGGAAACAAGTGTGAAGATTTGCAAAAAACTGTTGTTCAAGCACTCATGGCACATTGTGCTCCAAGGAAAACTAAATCTGTAAAAAGAAAAGACAAAAATATAGAGGTGAAATCCAAGAAGCACAAAAGTGAATCAGTTCCTACAGTGACACCTCTCAGAGTGCTGCCCCACTTAGCTGCACTGACTACTCAAAGTGAAGCTAGCAATGAGACCGAAGATCAACTGATTAACATTAATCATATCAACCAGTTAGAGAATGTAGAAGAGAGCAATAATGATCAGCCAGAGATGAGCCAATTAAGCACCATGAATAAAATGCACGGTAATGAAGAAAGAGCTTTCAATCAGTTATGGGCAAACAAAGATAGTGCTGTTAATGGAATGCAGGCTACGCAGGAAAAAACTGCCAAACACTTGCATCCAGGCCAAGTAAACACTAATGGCCATCAGTTACAGTCGAGCCTAGCAGACACTGATATTTCAATGCCAACTGTGCATGGATATGCTACTGATCAGCCAAGCCAAGCAGACAATATGGATCATAAACATACGAATGTGAAAAATACTATCAGTCAACTACAATCATGCCTATTAGATACTGCAAACCATAGAGAGATGAATCAGGAAAACACTGCCCATGAGTTACAGTCTGGCCTAGAAGATACTGTCCTTCCAAAACAGGCCATGCGGGAATATACTGCGAATCAGCTGAGGCAACCAGGCAATATGAATCATCGACGGTCAGGTCTAGCAGACACTATCATTCCAATACGTTCTATTTGGGAATTCACAAACGATCATTCTCAGCTAAGCAATGCTGACTCCATGAACCAAATACAGGCCAATCAGAGTACTGCTGATAAGTTACAGTTAGGCCAGGCAGAGACTGTCACTCAATTACAGAGGATGCAGGATAATACGACCTGCCATTCACAGATGATCCAAGTAAACTCCCTGAATCAGATACACGTCAACCTGCAAAACACCAAAAATCATTTGGAATCAAATTATGCTGAAAATCCTTTGCTGCAGCCTGATTTCTCTTGGGATGCTGAACAGAATGGTGGATCACTTGTGACAGACTTCTGGAGTATTGAAAGTCAGGATTCGTCGGTTCCTATGCAATTAGATGGAGTACCTGTTGCAAGCTTCTCAACAAATGTTAAATTCCAAAGTGCAGCTGCTCCTGCAGCAGCAGAACATGCTATACCATCGACACAGGCAACAACACCTGTAACAGCTCCTGATCAGTCTGGTTTGGTTGTTCCATCGCCTTTTGATAATGCATGGTCTGATCCGTGCATTGAGTTTGCATTCAAGACCCTTACAGGTGACATCCCTGTTCTTGACGACACTGCAGCTGTCACTAAGTACTTCCCTCAGCAACTAGACTTGAATAAAGGCACTACTCCAAATTGTTCAGCTTCGGCTTTAGACAATAACAAGATCCATACCCAAATAGATGTTAACCTTCCATTGCCAACACAAGTAGATGTTAACCTTCCATTGCCAAGGCCATCGGATAAGACTTACAATGGCAGTTGGTTCCCTCCACTGTGAGTCGACTGAAAGGGGAGAAATGCGTTGTATCTTACTCTTGTAAGCGATGTGTTATGAATTTGAAATCGCAGAGGATACATGGTGTAAAAAGACAGTAGCTTGCTCTAACCTTATTAGTTAGCTATATTAATACCTCCTGCTGGATAGTAGATCAGTATTTAATTATGTGCAGTTGCTTGGTAAACTCATTTGTTGTACAGTTGCTTTTTCTAGCTTTGAACACCCTTGCAAGGAGGCTAGGGTTTAATCATTCATGGAAAGCAACTTTTTTCCCCTTGTGGACATACGTTTTGAGTTTCACTGTAAACTGTTCTGATTTCAGTTTTTTTGTGAAATGACAAATTGCTGGGCCTTTAATATTGACGAGATGCAACACGTCACTACTTGTACAGTGACTTGAATGATTTATGCTTCAGGTGAGTAGTTTGCTTCAAAGGTGCCTATTCCAGCATCAACTCATCATATACACGGATATGACGGATGTAATCCAGGGAACAAACACAGAGTAGTAACAGTAAAGTTCCGAAATCTAGCACAATTTGATGCCTTTTGTAGGGTCAGTAACATTGTTATTGTGCTAGCCTATCCTTTGTGGCGCAACCATAGGGAGTGTTTAAAAACAGGCTGCCTGGCCCTGAGCTACTGTGCTGCAAAGAAAGTTCGTGGAAAGTCATACCACAAAGTCCAGCACTTCTGGTTCAACATCAAAAACAATTTACAGTGCTAAACAAGCTCTGAGCTTCAGATCAACGGTGTTCGTGTTGCTTCTGAATGTCTGAACTGAAGATTCAGAAGCATTTTTTTTTTAACATGGCTAATGACGACCATGGTTCAAGAAACAACCTTAAAAAAAAACAACCCAGAACCAGTAATCCCGGTTGGTCCTATCATGAATCACTTTAAATGTTGCCTCCTCTAATTTAAATTATTAACATTAAAAAAATTAGTTAATAATAAACTAAATTTATTATCTTGACGATGACAATTTAAGAACGGAGATAATAGAAAAGTTAAGTTGACGAAGATTCAGACAAGTGAGAGGTACTACATCCATGTGAACCGTTTGTTCGACGTTTGCAAACAGACAGAAACATACTCTCACCGTTTAAAAAAATTGATGTCGCTGTTAATTTTTAAATTTAATTTTGATTAATTATTTTATTAAAAAATTTATTTAAATGTGTAAGATTTTAAGTTATAATTTAAATACTTTAATGATAAATCAAATTATATAAAATTTATTAAAAATTGAATAAGACGAGCGATCAAACTCCCCGTGCGTGTCCAACTGTGTCGATGGAATCTTGCGCCTCCAATAGTGTATCCTCGTGCCAAAAGGGCCACTCTCTCTCGTGGGGCAGGGCTTACCTATATACAGTAAAAACTTTGAGCACGTGAAATAAAAACATTTAGTAATTAATTTGTCAGCACCCAAAAAAGGAGATATTCTGCGCGTAAAAGAAAGGCCCGGATATGCCTGGGAAAAAGGATGGAAAAATTTCTGGATGTTGTCACTCACGATGCTTTTGTTGTGCACTTCTCCTCTTGGATGGCAAAGGGAGTCAGGACTGAGCAGCCGACGTCAAACTGGAAAGGCCTCCAAAAGGGAAGCGTGTAGCCGCTGCTAGTGCTGGAATCACAGAATGACGACATGGTGTCAACACCTAACTAGCTAGCAAGGTCTTTGATAATAACTCATGTAGTATTTCTGTTTCTGCATTTTAGTCGGCAGTTATATTTAATTAATCTGAATTAACCTGTGACAATATGAACGAAGAGAGTAATTAAAAAATAAAGCCGGAGGTCTTTAAACGACTTGAAAAAAATGAGTCGCGGACAAACGGCTGCGGCGCAGGACGTCGCTCCACGCGCATGAGCTCACTGTGTCACCACGCTCGCAGCCTTCATAAAAAGCGAGCGCGCGCACGGCGCCGCCTCCCTCCCTCGCCACCCGCACACCACGCCATGGACGCCGCCGCCGCACGACCCCGGTTTCCCGCACTCCAGTGGCGGTTGCGGCTCGCGGCGCTGCTCCTCATCCTCCTCGCCCTCCCGGCGCCCGGCGCGGCAGCGGAGCCAGCCGGGTGCGAGTGCGGCGGCAAGGCGGCGGCGGAGGCTTCGGAGGACGCGCGCGGGGCTCTC